>BQNB010019385.1:3371-66913 GCA_026074375.1 Tanacetum coccineum | reverse complement strand
CATTGAAAAACCAAAAAAAAAATTAGTGTAAATTTTCTTTTTATATTTCTATTTTGTGCATGCGCACTCGTTCTCAAGCCCATCAACGTCGACAACAACAAGTCCGACAAACTTATGTTGAATCACCAAATCTTGAGAAACCAAATAACAATCCTCCCATAGTTATGATGGCTGATAACCGTACTATGGCGCAATTACTCGAAGCACCCACTGAGGGTTACGAGGATGCGATCGTTGTTCCCGAAATCACCGCAAACAACTTTGAGATCAAGCATGGTCTACTTAATCTTGTTGGTCCGGCTCGGACTATACCTTAAAATACATATAATATAATAAAATATCAAATATATAGTAAGGATAGTCTAAAAGCAGCAGAGTCAATGATACCGAGAAGTAGTATAGAGCTTTCCCGGGTCGTAAATCCATGATGAGGGCATCCCCTTAAAAGATCATTGAAACGATCCCAAGCCTCATAAAACGTCTCATCAAATTTTTGCTGAAATCTCGTGATTTCATTTCTGAGATTTGTCGTTTTAGAGGGAGGGAAGAATTTGTTAATAAATTTCGAAACAAGATCATCCCATGTTTCAATCGACCGAGGGGGTTCTTTTTCCAGCCATATCCGGGCTGCCCCTTCGAGAGAAAACGGGAAAAGCATAAGTTTAACCGACGTATTTGGTACATTCGGAATCTTCATCGTAGAAGTGATCTTGTTGAAATAACGGATGTGAGCATGTGGGTCTTCTTTATCATTTCCAAAAAATTGCTTGTTTTGGACAAGATTCAGAAGACCATGCTTGATCTCAAAGTTATTCGCGGTGATTTCCGGAATAACTATCGCATCCTCGTACCCCTCGGTGGGTGCTTCGAGCAGTTGCGCCATAGTACGATTATCAGCCATCGTAACTATGGGAGGATTATCAGGTTTCTCAAGATTGGATGATTCAACAGAAGTTTGTCGGACTTGTGGTTGTCGACGTCTACGGGCTTGAGAACGAGTGCGCATGCACAAAATAGAAATATAAAAAGAAAATTTACACTAATTTTTTTTTAATGATTTATTCACAATTGATTTTAACGGACAATGAGATAAGACAACTTCAACCAAATAATCTACTTACTTCACGGTAGCTCTCAAAAAGATAAACGCACATGTGAGCGGAGGAGTAGGAATAGCGCGAAGCTTATTTCTCCTTTCGGGTCGTAGTTCCTCGGAACAACCCTCCTTATACCCACTTTATAGTTTGTTTAACTTTTCAAGGTGAGCCGTACGTCGTAAGAGACACAAAAGGCAAGTTTTTAAATCTTTTGTTCGAGTTGGGAACCAACAAGTTCACCGGAAATTATTATGATAATACCTCAGTTGAGAATATTATATTTTGGTATTTTACCAATTTGTGAATTTTATTGATAATTAAAGACAATGTTTTTATCTTTTTGGTTTTTTTTTTAATTTTTTAAATGATAATTATACTAAAAGAAAATGAAAATATTTTTGTACTTTTTTTTTATGATAATATTCACAGATTCAAACACAAATGCCAAACGTAACGATAAACGGTTTCACAGCCTCCCCGGCAACGGCGCCAAAAATTGATTGCTGCCAAACTACACCTTAAAATATATATAATATATAATAAAATATAAAATATATATAGTAAGAATAGTCTAGAAACAAAATCAATAAAACCGAGAAGTAGTCAGTTACACCTTAAAATATAAATAATATATAAAATATAAATAGTATAGTTAAGAATAGTCTAAAAGCAGAGTCAATGATACCGAGAAGTATTATAGAGCTTTCCGGGTGTAAATCCCGCAAGAGGCTCGGATGGTAAAATCGTACGATTATATGAATGACGAAATTGATGATATTGAATTGAGAAACATATGATTTTGATTTTTAATAATCTTAAAATTAAAGAAAGCCTAAAATTAATTACGGGAAACAAGCAGTGGAAATTGGGAACCTTAAATATACTTAAGGGAACAAATTTTAGTTAATACGGATGAATCCTAAATACGGGAGCATAAAATAATGGCAATGAAATCCTAAGAATCTACGGGGAACATATTAGGCTAAAAATAATAACTATATGAATTAAAATAACAAAATTACACTACACATGCGATTGTTAGACTACCGGGTATTAAAATCGAAGCTAAAAACTAATAATTACAAGAATAACGTCCTAATATTTAATTTTAAAATTAATAAATTAAAAATATTCTAACTTAAAAGAAAATGTGGAAAATTTCAAAATCGGATTAGTTTAAAAAGCGAACAAAACGGTTAAGAAACGAAAAAGTCGAACTCGTAAACGAGCCCGGAACTGAATATGGCAAAAAATCCTAACAAGTTTTAATAATTTTTAAAAAACTATTTGATTAAAGAAAAATTTTCTAAAAAAGAAAAATAATTTTTTGTTATTATTTGTATTTTTTGATTTTTAAATATTAATTACTAATTAAAATACAAAGAAAATAGAAAAAGAGAAAAAAATAAAAAGTCTATAAAAATTCTAAAAAAAATCGGATTAAATAAAGAAAAAGTTCAACAAAACGTAAAAATGTAAAAATTGCCCAAAAAGTTACTGTAGCAATTAAAAGTAATTAAACTAATTAAAATTAAACCTAAATTAATTAATTAAATAACTTCAACTGAAGCCTAACTGTTGTTAAAACTAAGCAGGATAACAGTTTTGAGTGATTTGAAAGGACAAAAGGACTGACGGGGTAACAAGCTAACTAACAAAGGGGACTAACAATGTTAACTATAAAAGAAGAAATTACACAAATGGTCCCTGAAGTGGACCCCGATTGCAAATCAAGTCCTAAGTGCTTATTATCAAAAAGTCAAAACAGGAAAGTTGTAAAGGGGCTTAATGGCAACATTTTTCATAATAAGCACTATTTCTGAAATCCACTAAATAAGCCAGAAAATGAAGCTTTTGGACTGACAGAAACTTAATAAGCTTATAAGCTTATTTTGCTTTCTTTTTGGGATTTAAGCTACAAAATAAGCTAGAAAGCTAGGGGGATAAGTCACTAGGCTAAGGGTGTCCTAAATAAGCTAAGGTCACTAAAATAAGCCCTAAGTTAAGCTGAATTTGAAATGAGCTATGTTAACAGTTTATATAAAAACAAAAAAAGAGGACTTTTAAGCTAAAATTAAGCTACACTAAGAAGCTATCTAAGGCAAATAAGCTGCTAAACCTAGAAGGGACACCTACAAGCTATGATAAAAAGCAATTTAAACCTATAGCTTAATTGCTAATAAGCTAGAAATGGGGGGCTTAATATTGGTGCTCAGCACCAGGGGAGGTTCAAAACAGGCCTAAAGGGCTTTTTGGCTTATCATAATAAGCTCATATGAGCTTTTTACTTAAAACCAAATGAAAACAGATTTAAAAGGGATGGAAATGAGCTTAAGCTCATAAGCTTAAAGGCTAAAAAGCTCAATAAGCTGCTGATTTTGGGGCTTAAAAATGGCTATTTTCAAAAACACAAATGCATACATACACACTTGGTGACTTGGTCTTACCAAAGGGACAGAACAAGGACTTGTAAGTTGGCTAGAAACAACACAACAAACACAAAAACAAAGTGCTTAAGCTGCTTAAGCAGCTTGAGCACTTAAGCTCATTTTTGCTTATTCAAATTTGACAGAATTATAAAAGAACCCTAAAAACTTTTATTTCAAACTAAAATTTGGTGATTTAAGTGACCTTATAAACCACCACACTCAGCAAAGTTGGCTGAGTGCACTTGACCACAACAACACATTATGGGACCCACTTTGGGTCTAAACCACACCCCTTAAAATGTATAAAATTCGGGGTTTTTACTTTTTTAAATGAAGGACTTGGCTAAGAAAAGTGATTATAAGTAAGGTTTAACCAATTTACAATTTACAAATTTTAAACAGAATTAAAGGATTATATTTGACAGTAGTGGTGACTTGCAAATTTTTTAATAACTCCTTCAAACTTTGATTAAAATCTAAGATATTACTACATAACTTTTTTGAATAGAACTGAAAGTTACAAAGACTAATGTCAAGAGACTTAAATAAAAAATATTTTAAACTAAAAAAAGTGTAATATGGTGCAATCTGGTACTTCGGCTGGTCTTCTTTCTTTTTATAGAAGTCCTAAAGGTCTTTGGGGCTTCACATGTGCTAGTTGGGTGTGTAGAAACTCCTCAAGCAATCCTAGCCCTTTGTTTGCCTTCTCATGATCTCAGCCATGGATGGTATCTTCGGGTTTGATGAGATTGCCAGCTTGGCATTTTAAACAGGGAAATGGGTGTGGGTTTAGGATTGGACTGGGTAAAGGGAGGTTTGGGTAAAAGAATGGGGTGGTATCTCGTGATGGTGAAGGTTTTGAGGGAGTTGGCGGGAAAGCTTTGGGAGGGGCGAGCTTTTATTGGTTAACAGGTTTGAAAGTTTGAGATTGGCAAAAAGAAACCCCCATCTTTCAGCTCTTTTCCATTCTTTTGCTTCTTTTGTTTTTCAGTTATAAACGAGTTTAAAGATAGTCACAAATAGTCCTTGTGTTTTATTAAGACAAAGATATAAAAGGTTTTAAATAATGGCAGTTTCAGCCCTTGTGTTTTATAAAGAGATAAAAGTTTTGGAAACTTGCAAATTCAGTCCCTTATCTTTTCTATTTCATTTTCCTTTATAAAACATATTTTAAAAATTACATTTTTAGTCCCTATGTTTTACAAAAGAAAGTTTTGGGCTTTTATTGGGCTTGGGTTTGGTATTGGGCCCAACTGGGTTTTGTTTGGGCCCAATAAGGATCAGGTTTGTGTTATTGGGCTTTTTAAGGCCCAATAAGGTTTGAGTGGGTTTTGTGTGTACACTGGCTGAGATTGGTTTGTTCAAGGGCTAGGATCGGGTCTTCAAAGTCTTCATAGTCTCTGTCAATTGCACACAATTGGTGTATGTTGTCATTGATTGAGGGCCATTTAGTCTTCTCAGTCTTAGCATATACTATTGGGCTTTCCCGGCCCATCAGATGGGTTGAGATTGCATCCAATAGTATTCTTCAATTACGGCTCCTTACCTTAAGTTTTTATAAAAAACCTAAGCTAATTTGATTAAAACTTTTTACTTAAACGCTACTTACTAAACTTTCTAAATATAACTTTCATTTCACCAAACCACTTTCTATTTTTAGAAATTTTGCTACAAATTTCTATATTTCACTCACCTATTTCATTTCTAAAATGCCACATTTCCCATAAACGCTTAACACTTAATCACCAAGAATTGACGTAGCAATGTATGCAACACGTCTTTCATTTCCATTATCACCACACGTGAACAAATAGAATACTTAACACCAAACTTATATGCACACAAAATAAGATAATCATTTACCTCTAAAATGACATCATGCACATATGTAAACCACTTACCACACATAAAATTACATAGCACAACACTTAAACACATAAAATGATCTCTTAGCCATTTCTAAAGGTATCACTAACCTGATTAAATCACGGTTGTCACAGTATCCCCTCCTTATGGAAATCTCGTCCTGAGATTTAACTAGTTGGTTCAACTGCACGATCAACAAATAACTGAGGATACTTAGACTTCATATAGTCTTCGCGTTCCCAAGTGAACTCGGGACCACGCTTTGAATTCTAACGATCCATAATTTCTACAGGTTCCTCAACAAAACATATAGTCTTGTAGATTTTAATTTCATTCAATGGAACATGCAAATTAGCATTCCCCAAACACTTCTTCAAATTTGACACATGGAATGTGTCATGTACACCAATCAATTCCTCAGGAAATCTTAACCGATAAGCTACAGGGCCGATCCTCTCAAGGATCTTGAATGGTTCAACATATCTCGGTGCTAACTTACCCTTTTTCCCAAAATGCATCACACCTTTCCACGGTGACACTTTTAACAACACATTCTCTCCAACCTCGTACTCTGTCATCTTATGTCCATTGTCCGCATAACTCTTCTGATGATCCCTTACCGCTTGGAGCTTCTCATTTATAACCACTACTTTATCAGTCATTTCCTGCACCAATTCGAGTCCAATCAAACTACCTTCCACAATTTCAGCCCATAACACGGGTGACCTTCATTTTCTTCCATATAGTGCTTCGAACGGAGCACACCGAATGCTAGTGTGATAACTGTTTTTATAAGAGAACTCAACTAATGGTAGGTGGACATCCCAACTGCCACCAAAGTCTATCACACACGCCCTTAACATATCCTTCAACGTCTGAATTGTACCACCTAAGTCTATCACGACACGCCCATAACATAACCATCAACAACCAATCTGAATTGTACGCACACTCTACGCTGAACCATCTGTCTGAGGGTGATAAGTCGTGCTCATATCCAATCGCGTTCCTAAGAGTCTTATTCTAAAAGTTTGCCAGAGACATAAAGTAAACCGTAAAGCAACACGAATCCGAAATATCGACACAAATAATCGACACAGGCACTCCATGACGCGCGACAATTTCATCGGTGTACAACCTCGCCAATTTCTCCGTACTATAATCTTCACGTATTGCCAGAAAATGTGCTGATTTGGTCAATCTATCAACTACAACCCATATCGCATCGTGCCCATTCCTTGTTCTAGGTAACTTTGTGATGAAGTCCATGGTGATGCTTTCCCACTTCCATTCAGGTATCTCTGGTTGTTGTAATAAGCCCGAAGGCCTTTGATGCTCAGCCTTCACCTTTGCACAAGTTAAACATTCGCTAACATAGGTAGCAATATCCCTCTTCATTCCCGGCCACCAGTACATATCTCGAAGGTCATAGTACATCTTATCCGCTCCAGGATGTACGGAATACCTGGACTTATGAGCCTCATCCATAATTACTGTTCTCACACCTCCTACTAACGGAACCCATATTCGATCCATAAAGTACAAACTTCCGTCTCCTTTCCTTTCCATCTGCTGATCTAAACCATGTAACCTTTCAGCAAATACGTTCTCCTGATTGAACGCCTCACCCTGAGCTGCCAGTATCATTCCTTTTACTCCAGATTGAATAGTCATAGCCATTGCCCGTACACGTTTAGGTTTCACCCGTTCCTTCCTACTCAATGCATCAGCCACCACATTCGCTTTACCCGGATGATAGCGAATTTCACATTCATAATCACTAAATAATTCGATCCACCTCCTTTGGCGCATATTCAACTCCTTCTGATCAAATATGTGTTGGAGACTTTTATGATCCGTGTAAATGACACTTTTCGTACCATACAAATAATGTCTCCAAGTTTTTAGAGCAAACACCACTGCTCCCAACTCTAGATCGTGTGTTGTATAATTCTTCTCGTGGATTTTTAACTGCCTTGACGCATAAGCAATTACCTTATTTCTTTGCATAAGCACACAACCTAATCCCTGATTCGAAGCATCACAGTAAACTACAAAATCTTCAACTCCATCAGGAAGTGACAATATCGGCGCATCACACAGATTATTTTTCAAAGTCTGGAAAGCCTCTTCTCGTTCTGCGCCCCCACTCATACTTCTGATTCCTCTTAGTTAGGGAAGTAATGGGTTTAACAATCTTAGAAAAGTTTGCGATGAAACGTAGGTAGGTAACCTGCCAATCCTAAGAATAATCATATCTCGGATGGTGTCGTAGGTACTTCCCAATTCTTCACTGCCTCACTCTTAGTAAACTTAGCATACAACTTCTCCTTCCTCAGCAATTCCAACACTAACTTCAAATGAACTCCATGCTTCTCTTCTTAACAAACGACACTGGTGCTCCCTACGGAAAATGACTAGGTCGTATGAAACCTTTGTCTTGCAACTCTTGAAGTTGTTCAGGCAATTCTTGCATTTCCGAGGGTGCTAGACGATATGGAGACTTCGCTACCGGTGTTGCTCCAGGAATTAAATCTATGCGAAACTCAACTTGTCTCTGTGGGGGTAATCCCGACAAATCTTCTGGGAACACATCAACAAAATCCCGCACAACAGAAATATCACCCACTTTCAGTTCATCTACCTTCGCGTTCATTAAAGCTTTGGCTACTCCTAACGTACGCTCCCCTTGAACCCTAAGTATCTCACCACCTATCAACGGTATTTCAACCACTTTCTCATGACACACTATTACAGCCTTATTTTGAGACAACCAGTCCATTCCCACAATCACATCAAAGCTCCCATGACCCGACGGTATCAATAAATTCTAAGGATTACGAACTATCGAATAGGATAACGAACGAATATCGAATCACGGCTAGAATACATATGGGGGATTCCACATATGCAAATAGACGTGGATCAAATGACATAAGAATCCTTTGAAAGAAAGGATACATATATGTACCGAGTGAAAACACAAAAAAAAATCAACAGGCGTACCACGACAAAAAAAACACATAACGAAAATCATTATGCACCAGAACTTATAAATACGAAAGACAAAATTCTTATACCAACAATCGACTTTAATCGAAAGAACAAATTAAATAATGTTTTTATAAAATAAAATCAATTTAAAATAAAGAAAGTCGTTTTAAATATAAAAATCATTTAAAAAAAATGTCTGAAGTCTAATCTTTGTAAAATTCATTTTAATCATGGTTGTCATAAAAATCTAGAGATAGTTACCTAATGGTGTATCACATCTTACTACCATAAATCATTTTAAACCTACTTTTCATAATAAAATTTAGAATTTAATAACCACACAAAAAATTTCATAACTTAACTGTATAGGCCACTTAAACATGTTCTATTCACAACGATCATTTTAAACACAGTTTTTGCCAAACATCACCAAGATATTCTTCAAAAGGTTTTTTTTATAATTCGACATCAATTATACTATATGTTACTCAAACAAAGGACACCGCAATACTAAAAGGGATTTTAAAACATCGGACAGACCCTAACACCATTCTGTTGTTTGAGAACGAAAGAAAATACCAAAAACCATATACTCATAATAAAATCAAATGAACTCGTACAAGAGAAACTTATGCAAGACGTTACGGATCCAAAAGAAAACGTAAGGTCTTATCCGAAATAACAATCAACAGAGCAAACCTAAAAGCATCGATACTAACATGTCACCAACGGGTTACGAAAACCAAGCGATATACAACCAAGGGAGTAAATATCCATACTAAATTGTCACGAACAAATAGTGCTTAAAAGGAAAATTTCCGATATTCCTACGAGAAGTTAACTTACGGGAAAACTAGTGAAATGTACTAATAACCAAAATCAGCAGATCCGAACAACCAATATTCATCAAGACGTCAAATAGGAAGATAGGACCTCCTTACAACAAGTACGATGAAGGGATTCTACACTTAGAGTTAGGAATCCAAACGAATAATTGAGCAAACAAACAACCTCAATAATAGTAATAGTAGTACTAATATGTATCCGCAAACGTTAGATAGAAGAAAAACTTACTATCTACACAACTATCCATAACACATCCACACATTAGGTTAAGAGAATAATTCCCTAACCATATAACCATCCTTATCAGGATTGCAAACATTACCACACCTCATACTACCAAGTAACAAACAAACATCAATCAATGCAATCATGGTCACAAGTCTACGTGTGTGATGCCTTTATAATTATGTCGGCCGCCATAATTATAATTGCCTCCTTTCACACATGTACTTACTTCCAAGACTGCACATCTCAATGATTACTCACATATAAGCACATATACCACATTGCACATCTTAAATCACTACCACATAACACATAAAGGATGCTTCAACAAATAACTACTTACTTATATAAAGATAAAGTTGAAAATGACATAAAAGAACAAAAATCTCGTAGCGCCTACAAAATACCAGATATTCGAAAGAATTAGTCAATAACAACGTGACGAGATAAAAGACGGAATAAACCTATGTTGGGCCTGGCATGGGTTTGACTTTACCTCAGCAAGAATCACCCGACACCGCGGGTCCAGCCCTATTACGCACATCCGACATCCGACAAACGATCAACTATCCTATCTCTTTCGGTTCCACAAGAGGCTCCTTATAATGCTTAAGTCTAGTTGGGAAAACGGTTCCCCAATGAGACTTCTTACGGGTGGGGGAAAAACATAGCTAAAATACTAAGAAAGTAATACATATCATATCAGATAATGGTAGGCAAAATAACTAAAATGACAACTTAGCAAAATACGAGATATATAAGCTATGCAAAAATAGAGAGGAAGCATAGCAGTTATAGCATTAAACACTTAAGCCCTAAATGCATCTACATGAAGGACCCTTAGGTTATAGTCTAGGCTCAACCACCTACTTCCCTATAATCAAAGGCTCTGATACCAATCTATCACACCCCGTCTAGGCGGAAACACGAGGTGTAACATCATGGATACCATCACAACACAATGGTGTCAACAATGAGACACAATGTGTCATGACAATATCTAACACAAGATAAAGGAGTCTTGCATTACGATAGCAAAGTCATACCGCAAAGAAACATAAATCCATTAGTCTAAACAATCAAATAACAACCAAGTATCAAACAATTCAAATGACATAAATAAAATCTCTAGGAGAATGACTCCGCATGCAAGCCTACGGTCTCACTAGCCACTCTTCCTAACTTCAAAATCCTCAAGATGGTTACCTAAAAATGATGCTTAAAACGTCAACACAAAGGTTGGTGAGAGACATAGGTTTAAGACACGAAAATTAAAGCTTATAAACAATTACTGTGATTAATCCAAACATGGTAGGACAATTACTTCACTATCATACCAGCTAGCATGCAAATGTAACCAAAAAGAGCATGGGAATGGAACGTGTCCCTCGATCCAACAAATATCAACAATTGGGTAGGAACGTTACCCCCGATCTATTAAAACCGTCACTTCACATGGGTAGGAACGTTACCCCCGATCCAAATACACATAAGCATTTAGCACGTAACATACAATAGCCAAGTAAAGTCCATACACTTTATAAATAAAGACACATAATCACAGTAATTAGAACATTTCAAATCCATTTGCATCATTTCCATCCCTATTTAAAAGCGATGTGAAAAGAGGGACTATGAAACTTACCTGATGTACAAGCAGCTTCCAAACAATATCAACACAAGCTACACAATACAAACACAAACGTGTTACACGTGACCAAAATAAAAGCTCAAGTCCATGTAACACTCATAGGATGGATGTCTAAGGGTTTTATTAACCATCATGGGTCACGCTGACACCATGCCCAACCTTAACCTCCTCATTAACACGTTACATTAGTTAACTACAATTTATTCAAAAATGCAGAATTTTAGTGTGTCTTGACTAACTTAAAAACCTTACTTGACGACCTTTATAAATTATATCAAAAATCATCTATGTTCCTTTATGTGTTCTCTAATGACCATTTGATTCCAAAAAGCCTTTTACCTGCACAAGTACTCCTAAGAAAATCAAACTTCAAAACAGTCTCAATTCGGACCTGCACGCACACTAAAATGTTTAGACTTATTAACCATACTTAGACATAAAATTAGAAGCTATCCTTCTGGGGTTTCTTTATATACATATGGAACTTAACTAATATAGAAGGGATAAGCTTAATTCCACTTTTAAGTTAGGGTTTCACCCTCACAAACATGACCTAAGTTTGACCCGTATTTACTGTTTTGACCACTTTTGTTGTAAATATTATTTGAATGACTTCTCGACCTTAAAAACCTTCAAGGCTGGATTTTCTGGAAATTAGACTCTTTTAGCTTATTCATAGACTTAAGAAACATATCAATACACGTTTTTATCATCTAGATATCAGTCGTTGAACACGACCCAAAATTCTGCTCAACCCTAAATAAAGTTTTAACGCAAATCTAACCTAACCAATTGCATGAACATGACCCTAATCAAGCCCTAATCACTATAACATCATTAAATTTCATTAATATTCTGTATTTTTATGAAACCCTAGATCCATCATTGATTTTGTTACATGAATATACAAATCTAACTAAGAAGAACACACTTACCTTGATTACTAGCACCTAAACCACAACTCTTGAATGATTCTTGGATCTAGCAAAATTCGGCACTCCTTAGGGTTTTAGGGGAAGAAAACGCATGACATAAGTGAGAGGGGAAGGGATAATAGGATGGGTTCATTGGTATTTAACCCTAGTGAATCTTTATCCTTCTCTAAGTACTATTTGATAAAAAAAATATAACTCCTAAACCCTCCCTAACCAAAATCGATCAGCCCCCTATTGAAAAACATATTTTTTTATTAAATTATTAATTAACTAATTTACTTCCCTACCTTAAGTTTTTATAAAAACCTAAGCTAGTTTGATAAAACATTTTTACTTAAACGCTACTTACTAAAATTTCTAAATATAACTTTCATTTCACCAAACCACTTTCTATTTTTAGAAAGTTTGCTACAAAATTCTATATTTCACTCACCTATTTCATTTCTAAAATGCCACATTTCCCATAAACGCTTAACACTTAATCACCAAGAATTGACGTAGCAATGCATGCAACAAGTCTTTCATTTCCATTATCACCACACATAAACAAATAGAATACTTAACACCAAGCTCATATGCACACAAAATAAGATAATCATTTACCTTTAAAATGACATCATGCACATATGTAAACCACTCAGCACACATAAAATTACATAGCACAACACTTAAACACATAAAATAAACTCTTATCCATTTCTAAAGGTATCACTAACCTGATTAAATCACGGTTGTCACACGACCTGCTGAGCCTTTCTTTTCATTATGTAACCCAATATATGATATTTCATTACACCTATCGCCTTAGCCTACCCTGTAGTTTCTTAGTCCATGATCGGGGAGTTTCTAGTTAATTTTGGTTTCACTAGTAAAAGTCGCGGGTTAGGATAAATGGTATTTGAAGAAAAGACGAGTTTTAAAGATAGTTGATCTCAAGTGGGGGGATGCTTATGTATATATGTGTTTGTGATGTGATTCATTGTATCCTTGTCTTGCATAAAAAAAAGAAAAAAAAGAGAATAAATAGCATGCAATGATTCCGTATAGTGATAGTATTTTTAGGCATAGGTAATTTTTAACTTCATATCTTCCTGGATAACTAGGGAGATATCTTTTTGAGAATTATTTAAAAGGTTCTACTTGAGGGCAAGTAAAAGTTAAGTGGTGGGATATTTGATAACATCAAATATTTAATACTTTTTCATATCAAATTCCCGTGTTTATTGCCTTGCTTTATATCACTTTTATATGAATTCGATATTTATTTTAATTATTTTGTGAATTCAAGAAAATTAAGGCTTTGGTACGGAAAATAGCGAAAAAAGGCAAATTTAGTACTGATACTAATTTATTTAGTAGAAGTACTAAAATATTATGGAGGGCTACTATATTTCTACAGAATGTAGCCTACAGGCTAAATGAAGAATAGTACCAATACTATATTATTTAGTAGGGGTACTATATTTTTAATGATGCCGACTTGGAACTTTGAAGATGTTACGGCGTAACGGACCGCATGTTTACACCGTAACCACTTAGTTATTACGAAGATTTGAAAGATCACTTAATTAATATGAAGATTCGGTGCTGACAAGGCTTTACGGCGTAACATCCAATATGGTTACGCCGTAATCTTTTATTAATGGAAATTATATTGTTGCTGCTTATGAGTTACGGCGTAACGTGTGATATGGTTACGCTGTAACTAATTTTATCACTTAAAGAAGGAAAGTCGCGTCAAGAGTGTTACGGCGTAACCATGTATTTGGTTATGCCGTAAAAGCACAAGGACTAATATTGTGTGAATGTTATACAAAGTTTCATTATTTACCTCAAAGTGGAAAGGCTAAACTCGTACAATGACTAAACTCCCAATGTAGTATATATATTGAAGACGTGATTGAAGTTGGAACATATTCCATTCGATGGTTTTGCCGCACAGTAAGAAAAAAAGGAATAGAATAGTACGCAGCAACTGCGTGGGGTTTGCCATGGCGTTTGACTAGGGGATCGAGAGCATTAATTTCGCACAACTTGTAATTATACTTCAATTTTTTGTGGTCAATTTAATTATATTATTTTGGCTTATTGGATCCATTTATATAATTGTTGATGTTATTTTTATTAGTTATGTTTTTTTATTTGTTGTTGGCATTTAATTAATTTAATCATCTTATGATTATTATGTTATGATCTCGTTGTTTTATCGTTTTCTTTATTAAGTTTTATGTTGCATAATCTTGATGTTAGTCTTAGATCTGGATTGTGAGAACGCTAAGTGCAAAGTTACCCACTTCACCTGGATGTTCTCAATTCTCCAGTCGTAGTATCCATATACATTGGAGGTTCGATGTATACCTATGACATCGGTATCTTGATCTTGGAACTAAAATTAAGTATTTTGCAGCTTTAGCACCGGTTTAATTATAATTCAACCTCGGCTCTCATTCTCGTAAAGAAGTAAGCTTTTACCATTGTTCAATCACTCTGGTAGAAGGCGCGACCAGCATTCGAGTCGCTGTTGGGTTAGTAGTTTACCATATGAGGAATTTTAAGATTGCGACAAGACATTGCACTAGAGATCATGGTAATTAATTGCGTTCTTTCTTTCTAGTTGTTCACCACTATACCAATTTCCTTTTTGACAAGCTAGGCTTACCACCAAAACAACTAAACAATAATCTTAAATACTCAAACATGTTTTCTTTCTTGCTTTCTTAGGTAGAATAATAAAATTAATTAGATGATTAAAGACAAAAACCGTTCTTTGGGTCGACACCCGTACTTACCAATCACTACACTATACACAATAGGGTACACTTCTCTTTAGTGTGTAGGAATAGTTGAAGTAGTTAGGGTTTTATAAATGTAAAACTTGACGTAATTTTATTTAAAAGAAAATACGCATCACTATTCAATTGAGCAATCAGAGAATCGATATGGTCTTTGGTCTCTTGTTTGTTTGAAGAAATCATAAAGTTCTTTGTAAGTCTGTTTAAAATCCTAATTTTCCATAAGTAATGTAGTCACACTGTATTCTAACTCAATGTTTATTGTCTCGATGTTATCAATATCTTTTTTCACTTTAGCTACATCACTTGTTTCTTTAAACAATCTTCCACTAAGCCCAGATGTCAAAGACCGGTTTTGCGATTTAAAGTTCAAGAGAAATACTGTGTGCCTCCAATTTATCAAAATCCATTTGTAAAAGTACATGTCTTTTGGATAAATTTGCTTTGACATCAGCTTCTTGTTTTAAAATCTTAGAAATGGTCTTTTTGACAATAATGTTTTCTGATTCATGATTTGGGTTTGTGAGCTCATGGGTTTGTTTTTCACACATAAGATCAGGAGTATGCAAAATAATAAACGTAACATCAAAAAACAAGACTGCTTCTAAAAGATGGTCATTTTCATTTTCAAAAGATTTAACTTATTTACGTGATTCATCAACTTCCTTTTTAAGAGATTTATAGTCACTTAGAAAGTTGGTTGCTTCTTTCACAAATTCTTGTCCAAAGCTAATTATTCTATTGTAAGTGTGAGTGACAATGGGAACAATATCATTTTCCAAAACTTTTCTAACTTCAATATGAACACTTGAGTTCCAGTTAGTAGCACTCAACATCATTTTTAATTTGATAATACTTTGCAAAATCACAAGTTGATGTTTAACTCCAATGAGAGATTCTCTCGCAAGACTCTTTTTTAGGAGTGTCACTTGAGGATTCTCGTCTAAAATAAAAACTTTTTGTGATTTGACTGCTAAAATTGGTTTTGAACAATTTTTGAAAATTTGGTCTTGTTTGAAAAGAAAACTTGTTCTTTTGTCTTAACTTTTTGTGAAATCAAAACCTTAGAAAGTCTGTTCAACTTTGAATAGTTAATAGGTTTTATTTCCCATTCAAGTTTTTTTCATTTTTGATCGGCTCTCATCAGCAAGTCTTAAAGTTTCCTCAAAATCATACACAGAAGGAGGTTCATGATTTTCATAGAGAACTTTACCATTATATAACAATTTTTGTTTCTTCTGAGCTTGTTGCCAATACAAAGGATTTTGATAACCTAGAGTCATTTTATGTTTAGTATGTTAAAAAGAGTCTGGCTTTATAGAAAGCATCTAAATTGTTTGAATCGATTGACTCATTTTAACAATTATGTTATTTAACTCTTTCATCTTGTTTCCCGACTATATGATTTCTTGAAGAAGTTCATCTTTACGTTTTAGAAATTTGGTTTTTATCTCAACGTTCTTTTTCAAGAATGGAATAAGCTGGCTTTGGTATGGATAATGGGTTGGGTTTGGGCTTTCGATAGTGATGTGCTGTTGTGTAGGGTCAGTTACGTAGAAAACTAGAAGGGGGTTGAATAGTTTACCACTTTTTGATTTAAGGTTTATGTTTGTTTATAAAATTTAGATTCGACTTTTTGTGAATTCAATGCTTGCACAATATGAACAATATAAGTATATGAAGTGATAAAGTAAGACAAGAGATAAGAGTAAGAACAATCAAACCACAACGCGAGGATTTATAGTGGTTCGGTAATGAAGCACCTCTTCGCCCTACTCCACTCCCCGAGCACCTAACTCGAGAGTTTTCTTCACTATGTCAACAAACTCCCTTATGGCGGAGAAAACCGTACACAACGTTGCTTACACCGATTTACGACACAAAGCTAAATGTCGAGTTCTAATCTTAGCTAGAACCAATCTATCACAACACAACTTCACGACTTGTTCACGACTTCACAACTTCACGACTTCTTCACAACTTCAAGACTTCACTTCACCACACTACTTATATCACAACTATCTAACACATACTTTGAAAGACACCATGATCTAACAATACTTACAAAAGATCGCCAAGATCTAGCTACTACACACAAATACAAGATATACAATTGATTTACAAATATGTGATATGAATGCAACAAGGTTGCAATATACACTTGAGGTGTAATACTTCTTCACTTGATGATGAAAGTATTCTTCTCTTGCACTTGAGGAATTGAGCTTGGATCACTTGGAAACGAAAGCTTTATGGATTAAATGAACAAAGGAATTTCGTGATATGTGTGAGCTGTTTTTAGAACAAAAGAATGAGTGCAAAAGGTGAGAAAATAGTGGGGAAAAGTCCAGTATTTATAGGATAGGAACAAACTGAAGGAGCGTCAGTCTAAATGGCGGATCCGCTAAATAGTGGGCGTCCCCTTAAAATTAAGGGGGCCACCCGTGTATTTAAAGGGGCCACCCTCGACTAGGGGCTCCCCAGTTTGTATTTTGTGTAGGGGGATTTTCTGGAACTTTTCTAGCCGTTTTAGGTTCGAAAATTAAAATTTCAAAATGTTTATTTGAATAAAAACAATTCTTTTTTAATTGTAAATTTTTTTGTAATGTTTTATAAAAAGTGTTTACAACGGTATACATATTTTATAAAAGTGTGAGGTTGAATAAAAATTTCCTTTGATCATAAAATGCATTAAGCATTTATTTATTCATACCTTGAAGTGATATAAATTTCGAAATGAAAATTTACTACTAATTACTTGTTTACGTTTAATTTTACATTGAACGTTTTTATATTTTGTGATTATCAAAACGTAAAGATGTGAAAAATATTAGTAATGTTTTTAGGCATTATATTTTATCAACAATCTCCCCCTTTTTGATGATTACAAAATTTAAACTCATTAAATGTAAAATTATTTTTAAACAAGTATTTAGTGAGTTTCATGTCATTTCTCCCCCTTTTTGTAGAATCAAAAAGACATCGTCGAGAATTGCTAGTTAAATCGACGGAATAAATGCTCCCCCTTGATGTGTGCTCCCCCTCGTTCGAGGGCACCAAGGAATCGAGCTATGGTTTCTTGGCTACAAAAACAAGTTAGAACAATACAAATATTTCTAACATGTAGCAAGAAGGAAGAAAAAATATGACAAGTGCAAGCAAACATCAAAGCAACATATACTTCATTCATTTAGGACAATGTGTGTGAACAACACACAAGCATACATAAATAGAAAAACAAATATGCTTTAGAAGCATATTAATACATGAAGAAAAATCCTAAATAGCCATAAAAGGATTTTTGACTTGCTTGCGACACAAAATGGTTTGATGATTATTTAGAGGCATATTACGAGATTAGTTGGTTGGAGAGTTGGAGCGAAGGCGGATGTGAAGGGATAATCTCTTTGAACTCTAGGTGGTGGATGAGGTCGAGTAAGGAGGAATTTAATCCAATTGATATCCTCACTTAAAGCAAGGAATTATTTTTGGGTGAAAATGCAACAAGGGCAATACCCAATATGGGTTTCAACTTGGTTAATATTGAGGGTGTGTGGTAGGTTTGGAGAGTAAGGTGATGAGGGAATGTTGATTTGTTGTTGAGAGAGATGCATGGCTAAGAGGTTTGATAGGTCTTGAAGTTGATTAATATCATCAATTAGGCTTTCTCTACTTGGAGATAAAAGAGGTGTGTGTTGAGCTTAGTTTTCACTTTGAGGTGGAGCTTAAGTGTGAGCAACATGTGAGTTGATGGGTGAGATGGGAAGTGTAGGATGTGAGACAACTTGTGGTGATGTGGTAGTGTCCTTGATGTAAGGATTTAGTAATACTTGATTGGGGTGATTGTTTTCTTAAGATGGTTCATGATGATGAGTGAGTGGTTTTGGCATTGGTGAAGTTGCATTAAGCACATTAGATGTGTTGCAAAGGTTTAGTTTCTTCCTCCAAATAGGTTTCACACTCATTTTAGCTACCCTTCATGGTTTGGATGTAGGTTTGTTAGGAGATGTCATTAATGACGATGATTGTGATGATGATGATTGAAAGTGTATTTATAGTGGAGGAAAGGTTTAAATTGGGAAGAATGAACATTTAAAGGATCAAATCCAAAAATGTTTGTGAATTTAGGGAAACAGTAGCTAAGTCTAGAGGGTATTTGGTTAAAGAGAGGTGAAAATATTGTTTTACCCGTGTTTGCCTAAACCGGTCCCCTTAATTAGGGGTCGGTCCCCTTAAAATTCAAGAGGTCGCCCTTTATGAATTAAGGGGGCCGCCTACTGCTATTTCCCAGATTTCCCAAATATCAATTTTTCTTAAAATGTTTGTGTGAGGGTTTCAATTTTGGTGGTTAATTTGCAGCAAGTTCATCATTTTATGGTAATTAAGATTTTGTAGCACATAGCAATTAAGCATTCAACATTCTACATATATATGACAAGTTGTAAGATAAAACTATTTCACATAATTTTGGCATATAATCATATATGAATTGAAAACCAAAAGAGTGAAGAGCATATAAAATAGTAACTAGATATAATGCACAAATAATTTATCTTGACAAGGGGGTTAAATTAAAAACGAACCAAACTTTTGTGCAAATCCTAGTGTGTGCCTAAGTGCGACAAATGTGGAGTAGCGATTATTTCGACACTAAGACATATAAAACCTAAGAGATAATTCAAATGCTCTTTGATTTAATTTTTCTCAACTAAGATTGTCGAAAATATATATTAAATTATATACTTTTGAAAACAAGTAAGAGAACATTATGCATATGTGAAAAATGTTTTTAGCATATCTCAACAATATGTGAAAAATGATTTTCATGTGCTCCTAGTTGTGAGAAAAACCTTTTAGAAAATAATAGATTGAGACTATTGTTATATATGTATAATGAGATATGCATTTAAATAGAAGAATTAGTAAAAGTTTGCTTATAAACTTTTCCTAATCTTGTGTTTTTGTGTAAAATAGAAACCTAGATACAGAAAGAAGAGAAAAAAATTTTGTTAGTCAGGTGGGTGGTCCTCTTAAAGTCTGAGTGGTCCTCTTAAAATTAAGGGGCCGCCCTTTATGAATTAAGGGGGCCACCACCTGTTGAGAAAAAAATTTCTTAGATTTTTGTCAAATGGTTCATTGATGATTATCATTTCTTTATTATGTCAAAAACTTAATTAATTTGTTCCATCATTCCTAGACCTAGACATAAGTAGTTAAATGGCTCACGTTTAAGTAGTTTAGTTAGAATATCGGCTATGTTGTCTTCCGATGAGACCTTTTCTATAGAGATATTCCCTTTTTGAACATTATCACGAAGGAAGTGATGGCGAATCTCAATGTGTTTTGTTCGTGAGTGTTGAATGGGATTCTTACTTAAGTCTATAGCCCCTTTGTTATCACACATTATTGGAATGTCGTCTAACCTAATGCCATAGTCTATGAGAGTTTGTTTCATCCATAGAGCTTGTTGACATGCCTTTCCGGCGCTTACATATTCCGCTTCGGTTATGGAGATGGCAAGAGCGGTTTGCTTCTTAAAAAACCAAGATGTTAGGCAACATCCCATAAACGTGCAAACACCGCTAGTGCTCTTGCGATCTACGTAATCTCCCGCATGATCAGAATCCGCATACGCTATTGTTTTTATGCCGGATCCCTTGGGATACCATAATCCTAAATGCGTAGTGCCTTTAATGTATCAGAAGATACGCTTCACCACTTCTAGGTGAGAGGTTTTGGGATCCTCTTGAAAGTGTGCACAAAGGCAAACACTAAACTTAATATCGGGTCTACTTGCCGTTAAGTATAATAAACTACCTATCATGCCTCTATATTTGGTATTATCTACGGACTCACCATCTTCGTCTCTCGTGAGTTTGGTTTCCGTAGACATAGGGGTTTTTATTGGCTTAGAGTCTTCTAGTCTAAATTTCTTAAGCATTTCCTTAATATATTTTGATTGATTAAAAAATATTCCATCATCTAATTGTTTTATTTGTAATCCTAAGAAAAAGTTTAGTTCCCCCATCATACTCATTTCAAACTCATCATGCATGATCTTGGCAAAGCCATCACACATTTCTTGACAAGTTGATCCGAATATAATGTCATCAACATATATTTGGATAATAATGAGGTTGGAGTCTTTCTTTTTAGTGAAGAGTGTGTTATCTACCATTCCCATGGAGTAATCATGTTTAATAAGAAAGGCTTTTAATCGATCGTACCAAGCTTTTGGGGCTTGTTTTAGACCATAAAGAGCTTTCTTAAGTCTATAGACATAATTAGGTTTTGCGAAGTCAATGAATCCCGGAGGTTGTGCCACGTAAACCTCCTCATTGATAAAACCGTTAAGGAATGCACTCTTCACATCCATTTGGTATAACTTAAAGTCTAGTGCGCAAGCATAAGCTAAAAGTATTCTTATGGACTCTAGTCTAGCTACGGGTGCATATGTTTCGTCATAATCAATTCCTTCTTGTTGATTATAACCTTGGGCGACTAACCTAGCTTTGTTTCTAGTTACGACACCATTTTCATCGAGTTTATTTCTATATACCCATTTTGTTCCTATGATGGTGGTCTTATCATGAGATTTGGGACTAGTTCCAAAACATCATTTCTTTTAAACGGTTAGTTCTTCATGTGCCTGTGACATTACCCAAATTTCATCGTTTTAATGCTTATTTATATTTTTAGAGTTCTATTTGTTATGAAATAAAGAAAATGAAATTGCTTTTGTCTTGATCTAGCGACCTAAGAGTCTTTGCATTTAGATTACCAAATAACGTTTTCTAGGGGATGAGTTTTAGATTCATTAATATTTACAATTTGATTATTTTCTAATGAGATGTCTTCAAGATCATTGCCTATGGGTTTTATTTTACTAACCTTAATAGCTTCTTCTTCGACTAACTCATCATCCTCCAAGGTGATGTTTTAGGCGGGGGAGGAGTTTCATACAAAAGTTACATTCAACGACTCTTCAACTTTCATGTTTTTTGATCAGTATTAATGTTAAGCTTTTACTATTTTTGCGAATATCCTAAGAAACACATTCGTAAGACTTTTGGGTCGAACTTGGTAAGGATCCTTTTGTATTAAGAATAAAACATTTACATCCAAACTCTAAAATATTAAGGTTTGGTACCTACCCTTAACAACTCGTAGGAGTTTTTCCCTAAAATTACGTCTAATGGAAACTCTATTAATTATATAGGTTGACGTATCGACCGCATTACACCAAAAATTTTGAGGAATGGATTGTTCGTTTAACATGGTTCTACTCATTTCTTGTAGAGTGCGATTTTTTCTTTCTACTACCCCATTTGATTGTGGAGTACGAGGAGCGAAAAAATTATGAGATATCCTATTTAAATCACAATAGTTTCCGAATTGTACTTCATTATCAAATTCCCGACCATGATCCGTTCTAATTGATACAATGGAACATCCTAATTTGTTTGCTAAATATTTCGAATTTTTCGAAGGCTTCGGTTTTATTTGCTAAAAATCTAGTCCATGTGAATCGAGAATAGTCATCTACGATTACTAAGGTATAACGATTCCCTCCATAACTTCGTATGGCGGAGGGGCCAAACAAATCCATGTGAAGTAGTTCTAAGCATCTAGTTGTTGAAACTATATTTTTAGCCTTGTGACTCGCATGAGCTTGTTTTCCAATTTTGCAAGCATCACAAAAATGTCGGTCGTATTTTAGTTTGGGTAGGTTTCTAACTAATTCTTTAGATGCTAATGATTGAATTAATTGCATATTAGCGTGACCTAATCTCCTATGCCATAGTGTGGAGTTTTCGTCCAATGTTGCAAGGCATATTTTGTCTTCCGGTTTATTTCCTAGTTTCATTACATATATTCCTCCTTTCCTAATTCCTTTACCTATAACCTTTTCATCTTTGATTATTTCGCTATCGTGTTCGGTAAATATTACTTTGCATTTGTTATCACATATTTGACCTACACTAAGCAAGTTATATGTTAAGTTATCTACGTGCTCAACATTTTCAATTATTAGGGAGTCTTGAGAAATCGTACCTTTGCCTATGATTTTACCGCGCAAGTTGCTCCCAAAGATTACGTTTCCTCCGTTGTATGCTTTGTATGAAGAAAATAACTTTCGATTACCGGTCATGTGTTTTGAGCATCCACTATCTTTAATCCACTCATCGGGTTCCAAGTTTATTCCTAGGCATATTTCATCGGGCGCTTGAGCTACAAGACAAGTTTCATCTTTAGTCTTTTCCACTTCATCTTCTCCATTGTCGCTCCATGCTCCTCCAATAAATGCTCTTTGATCATTGTTCTTTGATGGCTTTGAACATTCTCCAATGAGGTGATTTGGATCACCACATCTAAAACATTTTCTTTCACTTTTACCATAGCCATCATTTCTACTTCTTTGGAATGTTTTTCTATCGCCTCGTGGTTGTCTTACAAATCTTCCTCGTCTCTTGAAGAATTTCTTGAATTCCTTTACGGCCATAGCATACTCTTCGTCTTCACTATCGGAGCTTGAGCTATCATCATCACTTACTTCCTTTTTCACCTTTAATGCAAGAGATCTACTTTGTTCTTTCTTGCCTTTGACCGTTTCGAAATCTTTCTTTATTACTTCTTCATAAACTTTCAAGTTTCCAATAAGTTCGTCAAGAGGTAAGGTTGTTAGATTCTTTGATTCTTCAATCGCCGTGACTTTCGCGCGCCATTTTGGATGTAATGCCCTAAGAAACTTCCTAACACAATTCTTGCTAGAAAAACCTTCATCAAGTGCTTTTAGACTAGTAATAATAGTGTTAAATTTAGCAAAGGCATTATCTATTGATTCCTCTTTCGGAATCGTGAATTGTTCATATTGTTGAACAAGAAGATCTATTTTGTTAGCTTTGACTTGATTATTACCTTGATGAGTGATTAATAAAGTATCCTAAATTTCTTTTGCGGTTTGACACATAAAAATTCTTTCGTATTCTTTACGTGGCAAAGCATTATAAATTACCATTTTAGCTTCATTATTTTTTGCAAGTTTCTTTTTAAGATCATCGTTTTATTTATGAAAAGGTACAACTTCATCCTTTTTAGTTTCGGGATTATTTTGAATAGGAGGAAAATCACCATCGGTAATAACATGCCAAAGGTCTAGATCTTTTGATTTCACATAAGTTTCGAATCTATTTTTCCAATAAATAAATCCATCACTTTCAAATAGTGGTGGTCTTTGCATAGATTGCCCTTCTAAATATTTTTTCGATTCCATAGATCGATCAAGTTTTAAAATAAATTTATTTCAAAAATCTTGTTTAATGTTGCTCTTGATACCAATTGTGGAAAACTAGAAAGGGGGTTGAATAGTTTACTGCTTTTTGATTTAAGGTTTATGTTTGTTTGTAAAATTTAGATTCGACTTTTTGTGAATTCAATGCTTGCACAATATGAACAATATAAGTATATGAAGTGATAAAGTAAGACAAGAGATAAGAGTAAGAACAATCAAACCACAACGCGAGGATTTATAGTGGTTCGGTAACGAAGCACCTCTTCGCCCTACTCCACTCCCCGAGCACCTAACTCGAGAGTTTTCTTCACTATGTCAACAAACTCCCTTATGGCGGAGAAAACCATACACAAAGTTGCTTACATCGATTGACGACACAAAGCTAAATGTCGAGTTCTAATCTTAGCTAGAACCAATCTATCACAACACAACTTCACGACTTGTTCACGACTTCACAACTTCACGACTTCACTTCACCACACTACTTATATCACAACTATCTAACACTACTTGGTAAGATTACCACAATCTAACTATACTTACAAAGATCGCCAAGATCTAGCTACTACATACAAATACAAGATATACAATTGATTTACAAATATGTGATATGAATGCAAAAAGGTTGCAATATACACTTGAGGTGTAATACTTCTTCACCTGATGATGAAAGTAATCTTCTCTTGCACTTGAGGAATTGAGCTTGGATCACTTGGAAACAAAGCTTTATGATTAAATGATCAAAGGAATTTAGTGAGATGTGTGGGTTGTTTTAGGACAGAAAGAATGAGTGCAAAAGGTGAGAAAATAGTAGGGAAAAGTCCAGTATTTATAGGACAAACTGGAGGAGCGCCAGTCTATAGGCGGTCCCCTTAAATAGGTGGGAGGTCCCCTTAAAATTAAGGGGGCCGCCCTAGACTAGGTGCTCCCCAGTTTGTCTTTTGTGTAGGGGGAATTTTCTGGAACTTTTCTAGCCGTTTTAGGTCTGAAAATTTGGATTTCAAAATGTTTATTTTGAATAAAACATTTCTTTTAATTGTAGAAAATGTTTTGTAATGTTTATAAAAATGTTTACCACATTTTATAAAAGTGTGAGGTTGAATAAAAATTTCCTTTGATCATAAAATGCATTTAGCATTTATTTAATCATACCTTGAAGTGATATAAATTTCGAAATGAAAATTTACTACTAATTACTTATTTACGTTTAATTTTACATTGAACGTTTTTATATTTTGTGATTATCAAAACGTAAAGAAGTGAAAAATATTAGTAATGTTTTTAGGCATTATATTTTATCGACAAATTATTTGATTATCAAGTTTTAAATTAATATTTAGCCCACAAACCTAAAACAACACTTTAATGAGCAGTGTACCCGGTCAAGATGGAGTTCGCGGTAAGTAGGGTGTCGAACACTAAGAGTGGAATATTAATCCTATATTCTATTAGTATTTTAATTAGTCTATTTACTGGTTAAACCTATTTTATGTACATTGTCTATTGATATGGGGGTTTTCAGCCTGAAAGACTGGCGTAGGTTTGGTGGAAACAAATACCAATTCAATACACAATAAACACACAAGAAGAAGATTAGAAGATAGAAAAGCGGTACAAGCCAAATGATAGAAAACCGTATTAGCCATATTAAATCCAGTTCAATGCTGGTTTGTTTGTTTTAGTGCAACGATTAACTTATCTGAAAGCGGCATATCATTTTAAGACTTAGGCGGGACATCATCCTAAGACCTAGACACGATTAATCCTCTCACAATTAGCGCATCCGCATAAAGCATCATCTAGTTTAATTATAATCTATCTTAGAGAATTAAAGCAGTGGTGATCCTGTTAAACCCCTAGCCTAACGGGACTTTACCCACTTATTCTTTGACGGTGTTTAATATACTGGTAGTCCACTATTCCAATCTTTATCAGTTAATTAAGAGCATGATTGCTGAAACATAAACGGGTCACCTACCAGTCCAAATAAGTTCATAATCAAAAGACAAAGACAGAACGTTATTTGTGATCTTATTGGTCCAGTAATATGAAACACGATATGGAGAGCTATCCCGGTATCTAGATTACTTGGTCCGTATCACTAGATCCAGTTGAATGATAGGTCGCATATTCAAACACATAAACAAGTATGAGGTGGTAAACATAATTAAACAATCAACGATAATTTAAGAAATCGATTTTGAAACAAACCAAACATTAAACTTTCATTAAGATGGCTAATACTCGAGGGTATTAGCCCACAACCATTGTAATTATACAAGCGTAATCAAACAATAAAAATTGAATGATTAAGAGAGTAAAAATTACACGATGTCTTTTACGGATTCGTGATCAATGCTTGACCTTGGTGGCTGATCTTTTCTTCTAAGATTCATCTTTAGTGAGTATGGTATAAAGAATATGATGTTGTACACTGAAAACTCGTTTTTGAGTCTTCTATTTATAGTGTCTGAAAAAGACTCGATATGCCGTATCCACCAAGGTCGATACGGCGTATTGGACTGGATTCCTTAGAGTGCGCGCTATGTTTGTAATAAATCTTTGATATCATTCCCAATTTACTTGATTTACTGTATCTTCGAATAGTTATCTTCATGGATACGACGTATGTAGACATCATGGATATTCCGTATTGGGAATTGGTCAAACGCGTTTTCTTGTGAAGTCTTGACGTAGATATGCTGTATCTCTTAAGTTGGATACGGCGTATTGGTGAAATTTCAGCAATCTTCAAATGTCTTCGTTTTAACTCCAAATTATGCGCCTTTTAGCCTGTCTTCACAAAACACTCCTAAATTACCGCATTTATCAACTTTAAAACAATTAAGTACCAAATAATGCAATAACTATATAAAAGTGGGCAAAATAGATGTGATAAATGATATAATAAAGTGATGTTATTTGATGTCATCAAATATCCCTCCACTTGAATCCTACTTGTCCTCAAGTAGACTTTAGAAAAAGTTTCAGTTTATGAAAATGTTTCCCAACCGAAGTTGAGGATTTTCCGTTTAAGCATTGTTTTGTCCTAATCCCCTGTACATAATCGAACTCCTCACAAAATATGAAAATGAAAACACTCAGATCCCTCAACTAATTTAGGGTGCAACATTTAAGTAGTACGCTTAATTGCTCGGTCGTGATTAGCTTTGTATCATAGGCTTGGCAAGGATACACATCTCCACCGCTAAAGCTGAAGAAGAACAAGTCAAAAGCTAAATTGGGTTAAGAAGGCTTACGGTTGATCATTCAATAGTCTTTCACAATAAGTACCACACCAACAAGGCAGTTGTATCATACATACACGGCCGTAATGACGGAATAGACATATACAATCCGAACACATCCCTGTCCGTGTTTAACCAGTGGTTAGGATGATGAATGATATAGGGTAGGGAGCTTCTAACTTTCACCGAAAGTCGTCATCCAACAAGACAGCTGAGACATGCATACATGGCCGTAACGACGGAATAGACATGCATGCTCGAACAAGTCCTCATTCGAGTAGACACAAGGTTAGTTGCTAGGAAAAGGAAGTAAAATGGGTGTTAAGTAAAATTCACAAAACAAATAGATTAAGCCAACAAATAAGGTACGGTTGCTAGTAACTTTCCCCCCGACCATTTCATGACAAAGACTCGAACATATAGACAGATGCCTCGATCACAGAAATGACAAAGACAACGTAAGTTGGCATTCCTATAACGGTCAACTTCCCTTACATCGCGCTCTTTACATACTTTTACATAAGTGGTGATATCGGCCACTTTTTACAAGACTTTACATCGTTGATTTTTGTAACGTATCAACAAATAATCGATCCTTCTAAGTAACTCTTTCGGTATAAACTTCTTTTGAACCGACTATTTTTCTTCCTTATCTTTTTTTGAAATACATCATAGATCTCGGTTTAATTCCACCGTCTTCACTTTCATAATTTGTCCGGATAATCTTTTCTTAAGGAAACTTACGAGCTACATATTTTTCCCATTGCATTGTGCAATTTCCCGACCATTACAGAGATAGAAAATTTTCACTTTAACACAGGAAATACAAAACTTTACACGAAAGCATCTAGCAACATAGAGAAATAGGCTTAATCTACATGGTAGGCTAAGGTGCAAAGGTGAAACGAAACATATATATGGTGTAGAAAAAGAAAGGAATGGCTCAACAGGTTGTTCTAGGGGATTTTACTCTAAAAATAAGAGTAATCAAGGGTTACACGGGTTTAACTAACCAGTGTGGTTAGTTATTTTTATGACATGTAGGCTATTTGGTTTAATCCTAGAAATTTATCAGTTGAACATGTTCTTCCATCTAAATCCATAGTACTAATCGTGGCGGTCTTGAGTGATATGCCATGCCAAGTTCTAAAGTCCACTACATCACCGACACACTCATAATTTTGTAGAATTTTAGTAGACAGTTGGAAACGGAATAGGCTTAATTCTCACAATATGTATCAAGGGTTATAATGCGCTAGGTAATGTAACAAGTGATTTTTACAAAAGTCATGCTAAAAAAATTTAAATTTTGACCGTTTTTAAGCACTTTGCATGTTATTTTGTAAAAAAGAAGACAAGTACGTTCTAATTCTCCATCTCCCACTTAAATTATACAACGTCCTTGTTGTATAAATAAAACAATTAAATAATAAGGAAAAATAGAATTAGAACGGAAAACTCCTTGATGTTTTGCTCGTGATAATTCTTCAAGATGAGTCCTTGAGCAAAAAGTGTGTTGACTTGGGCTTCATCATGCCCGAATAAGTTCAACACATATCTTTTCCAGCATATACCATATCATAGTTTCAGCAGGGTCTTGTATAAAAGATTAGAAGGCAAGTGCAAATTTTATCTCGCTACAATGGTAAATGGTACAAGAAAACAATTAAACACATAACTGTACAGGGATCAATACGTCGTATCCCAAACCCTAGGATATGCCGTATTGTTCTTGTAAAAATAATTAAATTACTAGAAATTAAATATTTAGTTTTAAAAAACTGATAATGTCTAGACATCTCTATACGCCGTATCCAGAGGGGTTCGATACGCCGTATAGAGTGTCTAGGAACACAGACTCGTGCAACAAACAATTAAAATGCAAAAAACAATTAAAATTACCGGGCTGTCTCCCGAGAAGCACTTTTGTTTCAACTGCTCTTTAAGTTTGACCTTTTTCTTCATTCCTTTTCATTCTTCCTCTATGATTCGCTCGCAATTATCCCTAAGAGCGAATTTCTTCATAATCCTTTGTCATGATGCGTACTTCTTGCAAAATATCATGCCGAGCACAACGTCTTTTGTCATATCATCATCGTCAATGATAGTAAAACCTGAAATAATAGAAAAACTTCCGACAAAAACAGGTATATCGTTCAAAGTTTCCGCATGACTCTCCCTTTCATCCTTGTCCCTAATTATGGAATAGTACAAACTTTTAGACATTAGGTTAATGGGCAAGGAAGGGAGTAGGTCAACGATAACATGCTTATACCCGATTACACAAGAAAATTTCATTTAAAAAGAGTTGGTTTTAACAAAAGTTGGCTCAAAAACATCTTGATTTGTTTTAGGTTGTAGAGGTGTGTCCAAATCATTTAATTCTATGTAATTACCATAAGTTGGGTCGAATGGTTCATCACCCTCTCCTATAAGTTCCGTTTTTGAATCAAGATTTTTTATCACAAAGACCCTTTTGATTATGCTAGTGGCAGGCTTAATACTTTTAAAAACAAGTTTTTCTTCCCTGACCCGTAAAGTAATTTTCCTTTTGAAGACATCAATCTTAGAATGGGCAGTCGACAAGAATGGTCGTCCGAGGATTAAAGGGACATCGTCATCCTCGGGTATGTCCAAGATGATAAAGTCTATAGGGAAAATAAATTTGCCTATCCTTACTAGCACATTTTTGGCAATACCCCTTGGTTGTTTAATGGTTCGGTCAGCTAGTTCTATGGTCAACCTAGTGTGAGATAAAATCCCTAGACCAAGGTTGGTGTACGTAGAAATGGCATAACGATCACATTTGCTCCTAGGTCAATAAGAGCTTTATCAAAATAGATATTATGAACACAACAAGGTAAAGTAAAGCTCCCTAGGTCTTTTTCTTTCTGAGGCAAGGTGTAATCATAAGCATCCAGAATCTTTACATCTTATGCCTCTCTCTAATCATTACAGCCAAAGTTTAGTAGTCGTCCTGGGAAATAGACTGTTTCAGACCATATTCTCCTGTGCTGTGTGCCTGATACGATGTATGGATCACATCGGATACGGCGTATCCCAGAAAAATTAGCTTTAGCAGTTGAGTTTGATTTAACTTCGTCTCAAGGATTTGTCTCCGCAGAGCTGGGTAGGTTTCCAAACCCTCTTTATTGCAAGACCTTGCTCATTTGTCTGATTTGTATTTCCAAGGTCTTAATCGAAGCTCCTTGGTTTCTTATTGCTGCATCGGTAGAAGCTCATATCTCCTTGATTATGCTTGAGTTTTCTTCATGCCTTTTAGCTGATTCTGCCATAAATTTGGTCAGTAATTCTTCTAGGCTCGGTCTTCGATCAGGATACAAAGAGTTTCTATTGTTTTGTTGGTAGATTCCTGGCCCTACTGCTCTATATTGTCCTCCAGGTTGATAAGGTGCATCGAATTGTGTATAGTAAGCTTCTTCTAAATATTTTCCTTCTTCTTTTTGTGGACAATAGTTTGTATAGTGTGGTCCCTTGCATATTTCGCATCCGACTTGAGCAACGTACACTTTCTCATTTACTTTTTTTATTTCTCGTCTGAGATTGTTGAGTTAGGCTTGGATAGCAGCAAGCCCGTCAGAAGTTTTAGTACTTTTGGTCCTTGATGATGTTCCATTGTACCATTTCTGAGAGTACTCAGCCATTTATTGGATGGCTATTTTATCATCAGCAGTAGTTTTGGAAGGTATGACACCCTTTGAGTCCAAGATTTGTCGAGTTGGAACATCAAGCCCGTTGTAAAACAAGATGACTTCCTGCATATCGGTCAAATAATGTTAAGGACACTTCATCAACAACTCTTTAAATCTTTCCCATGCACGGAAAAGGCTTTCATCAGGTTCCTGTTGGAAGTTGTTGATTTCCTCCATTTTCTTTGTGGTATGGGCATGTGGATAGTATTTGTTTAGAAATTTAGTTTTGAGAACCTCCCAGGTTGTAATTGATCCTGATGGCTGGTTCTTTAGCCATCTACTTGTAGCTCCAGTAAGGGATACAGGAAAGGCTCAAAGCATGATTTGATCTTGAGTTACTTTTAGGATGTGAAATAAGTCAACAATCTCTAGAACCTTTTCGATGTGCTCATTTGCATCTTCGTGTTTTGAGCCACTGAAAGTATTATCATGAAGTTCCTTGAGAAATTTCCCCTTCAATTCAAAGGGGGTATCTAGGTTGATTGTGGGCCTAGTAATGCCCGACCCGTAATTCTCTCAGGTTTTGCTCATATACTGCTCCATTGTTTCCATCATTGTTTCTCTTACTTCTTCATCTCATTGTTACTCGATGTTAAACTTATGATTAAACTTCGGCGAATTCGATTCTACGAGACTTGGTGTGTCGAAAAGCCTTATTTTTAGCGAAATTTTTGTTCTGGGTTTTTGAAAGGTAAGAGTAGTTCCTTGGTAGAACTTCTTGTCATGCACTACCTGAAACAAATGACAATAAATCAGTAGGATATGTCCTGATGAGAAAAATCAAATTTGGAATCAAAACAGATGCAGTTTTACTACTGTTACTGTATACACCGTATTAAATTAGTTTGAATACGCTGTATAGGTCTATTGAATATTAGTACGCCGTATAGAGTTAACTGAATACGCCGTATTGTTTGGAAAACATATACGACGTTTAGAGAGTAAAAAGTCAATACGCTGTTTTGATAAGAAGGTTTGATACGTCGTATCCAACTGGTGGATACAGCGTATCAGGTGATCAGTCAGAACATAATACTATTTAAAAATAATTAAATGCAGGAATTTAAACAAACAATTTAAAACACACAATGCGAATAAATATAAACAGAATTAAATTACATTAAACTAATTTAAATTAATGGTTAGATATACTAATAAGAATAAGGTTTAATTAATTCAATCCTCGGCAACGATGCCAAAAACCTGATGTGCTGTCGTGTAGGGTCAATTATTTGATTATCAAGTTTTAAATTTATATTTAGCCGACAAACCTAAAACAACACTTTAACGAGCAGTGTACCCGGTCAAGATAGAGTTCGCGATAAGTAGGGTGTCAAACACTAAGAGTGAAGAGTAGAGTGAGTAGGAGCCGAATCAATGCTGTTACTAATTCGGATGGTGTTAATTTTGAAAATGAATAGGTCCCGGAGGCATTTATCAAGCATTATGAAGTGTTTCTTGGTCAAGCGGGTACGGTTCAGAATTTAGATACTCATAATTTGTTTGATGTCATTTTGGATGCGGGTACGGCTTTAGACATGGTTCGTAATGTTAGTGCTCAAGAAGTGAAGTCGGCTATGTTTTCCATGGGAAACGATAAGTCCCTTGGACCGGATGGTTACACGGCCGCTTTTTTCAAGGAGGCTTGGGATATTGTGGGGGATGAGGTTGTTAAAGCTGTTGGTGAATTTTTCATTAATGGTAGGCTGCTTAAGGAGATTAATCATACGATTATCGCCTTGATTCCCAAAGTTCAGAATCCTACGAGGGTGAACGACTATCGTCACATTTCTTGTTGTAATGTCATTTTTAAGTGCATTAGTAAGATTCTCGCTAATCACATTAAGGAGAGCCTTAAGACTTTAATCAGCCCAAATCAATCAGCTTTTGTTCTGGGTCGTAGCATTGCTGATAACATTCTTCTCACACAGGAGCTTATGCATAATTATCACTTGGATCGTGGTGTGCCTAGGTGTGCTTTTAAAGTTGATATTCAGAAAGCTTATGATACGGTGGATTGGGAATTTCTCAAGCTGATTCTTACTTGTTTTGGGTTTCATGAACGGATGGTGGCATGGATTATGGAATGTGTGACTACTACATCTTTTTCTTTAAATATTAATGGTTCGCTTCATGGATATTTTAAGGGAAAATGTGGTATGAGACAGGGAGACCCCTTGTCTCTTTATTTATTTATGATTGTCATGGAGGTTCTCACTCTTATTCTTAGGAGAAGGGTTCGTGATTCTGATTTGTTCTCGTATCATCGGTATTGTTCTAAGATGGAGTTGATTAATTTGTGCTTTGCGGACGATTTGTTCCTTTTTGCTTATGGTGATACTCATTCGGCTAGAACCATTATGGATGCTTTGGATGAATTTAAACTTGTTTCGGGTCTTGTTCCAAGTCTCTCGAAGAGTACGGCTTATTTTGGTAATGTTCTTAACCATACTAAACTTGCTATCCTTCAGATTTTACCATTTGAGGAAGGTCGATTGCCGGTTAAATATCTTGGAGTTCCTTTAGTCTCGTCAAGACTTGTATTTAGGGATTGTAAGGAGTTGATTAAGAAGGTTGAAGGTCGTATAAATGATTGGAAGAATAAATCTCTTTCAATTGCGGGAAGGTTACAACTAGTTCAATCGGTCATTGCTTCAATGCATGTATATTGGGCTTCGGTGTTTATTCTTCCTTCGCGTATATTGCTTGAGATTGAACAGCTCATGCGTGGTTTTCTTTGGTGTCAAGGTGGTTTAAGCCGTGGTAAAGCCAAAGTTGCTTGGGAGGTTGTGTGTCTTCCAAAAGATGAAGGAGGTCTCGGTATTAGACGTCTTGATTTGTTTAATAAGGCGCTCATGACGACGCATATTTGGAAGTTATTATCTATGAAGGAATCGTTATGGGTTAAGTGGATTCACAAGTACAAAATCCGTGATCGTAATTTTTGGGAGCTTCCTTGTCGTGGTAATATGACATGGGGGTGGAGAAAGATTTTGCAACTCCGTCCTCTTATTCGGGAATTCTTTAAGTATAAGATTGGAAACGGCAATAATGTTTCTCTTTGGTATGATCATTGGTGTAGTATTAGCCCCCTCGCTTCTATTATAGTGACAAGATATATAAATAGGGATGGTCTTAAGACTTCATCTAAGGTTAGTGATGTTTTCCATAATGGTACTGTTGTTTGGCCTCAAGAGTTGGTTGCCCGATACCCTTTATTAGGCTCGATTGTTGGTCCGAATTCTGTAGGCTTTATTGATACGTTGGAATGGCTGGATAATGTGGGAGTTGTAAAGCCGTTCTCGGTAAATACGGTTTGGCAGGCTGTTCGCCCCAGGTAAGATAAGATTACGTGGGTTGATGTGGTTTGGTTTCCTAATTGCATTCCTAGGTACGCTTTTAACCTTTGGTTGATAATCAAAAGTAAATTAAAAATGCAAGATATTTTAAGGAGTTGGGATGTATCAGGTAATTTAGCCACAAATTTCCCTTTATGTGACTCTATACCTAACTCTCATGCGCATCTTTTCTTTGACTGTGTTTTTTCGAAGCATGTGTGGAATCGAGTTAAGGACTGGGCTGGCCTGTCTAATGTAGCTCCTTCAATTGACTTAATTATTAATGTTATTATCCCAACAGCTAAGAGAAGGACCTTGAAGTGTATTATAGCCAAGCTTGTGGTTGCGGCAGCCGCTTACTTTATTTGGCATGGGAGGAATTATCGCTTGTTTAAGAGAGCCAAGAGATCGGAGGATCACGTTGTTGATTGCATTCTTTCCTCGGTTCGTCTCAAATTGTTCTCATGTCATTTTAAGCAGTCGCAGGAGGGCTTCGATCTTATGAGAAGGTGGAAGATTTCGAAGTCCATATTTTCTTTACGATGATGCTTATTTTGTTTTGTATGTGTACGTATAGGTGGTTTTTTCCTATAGGGGTACTTGGCTATGTATTTCCTAGTATATAAGCGTTTGGCTTATAAAGCGGCTTAGTAGAAGTTCAAGCTGATGCTTGAGGTAAATGTGGTACCTCAGCCACATTCCATTGTACTTATTGGTTTTTTTGGGATTAATATATTTTACCGGGGCATGATTCTCCTTTACCTAAAAAAAACACTAAGAGTGGAATATTAATCCTATATTCTATTAGTATTTTAATTAGTCTATTTACTGGTTAAACCTATGTTATGTACGTTGTCTATTGATATGGGGGTTTTCAGCCTAAGAGACTGGCACAGGTTTGGTGGAAACAAATACCAATTCAATACACAATAAACACAAAAAAGAAGATTAGAAGATAGAAAAGCGGTACAAGCCAAAATGATAGAAAACCGTATTAGCCATATTAAATCCGGTTCAATGTTGGTTTGTTTGTTTTAGTGCAATGATTTACTTATCTCGAAGCGGCATATCATTCTTAAGACTTAGGCAGGACACCATCCTAAGACCTAGACACGATTAATCCTCTCCCAATTAACGCATCCGCATAAAGCATCCTTTAGTTTAATTATAATCTATGTTAGAGAATTAAAGCAGTGGTGATCCTGCTAAAACCCTAGCCCAACGGGACTTTTCCCACTTATTGTTTGACGGTGTTTAATATACTGGTAGTCCACTATTCCAATATTTATCAGTTTATTAAGAGCATGATTGCTGAAACATAAACGGGTCACCTACCGGTCCAACTAAGCTCATAATTAAAAGACAAAGACAAAACGTTATTTGTGATCCTATTGGTCCAATAATATAAAACACGATATGGAGAGCTATCCCGTTATCTAGATTACTTGGTCCGTATCACTAGATCCAGTTAAATGATAGGTCGCATATTCAAACACATAAACAAGTATGAGGTGATAAACATAATTAAACAATCAACGATAAATTAAGAAATCGATTTTGAAACAAACCAAACATTGAACTTTCATTAAGATGGCTAATACCCGAGGGTATTAGCCCACAACCATTTTAATTATACAAGCGTAATCAAACATTGAAAATCGAACGATTAAGAGAGTAAAAATTACATGATGTCTTTAGTTAGTATGGTATAAAGAATATGATATTGCACACTGAAAACTCGTTTTTGAGTCTTCTATTTATAGTGTCTGAAAAAGACTCAATATGCCGTATCCAGCAAGGTCGATACAGCGTATTAGGCTGGATTCCTAGGAGTGCGCGCTACGTTCATAATAAATATTTGATATCATTCCCAATTTACTTGATTTACTGTATCTTCAAATAGTTATCTTCATGGATACGTGGTATGTGTTTAAATACACATACCTTTGTCCATTAAAATCGAGCTAAAATGACAAAAAACGTTCCAAAAATACATTGTATTTGTATGTTTCATATTTGTATTACGCAAGAAACATATATTCAAGAAAAGGACAAAAACAAAGCTAAAACGACAAAACCGAGCACGGGAATGTGAAGAGCGTGAAAAGTCAAAGGTCAAACCTGAAGCCAAAACTGAAGAAATTCTTAATGGGCCACCCTTACCCATCTAATGGGTCGGGATTATTATTATTATTATTATCATCATCATTAGCCTAACATATTTTCATCCTCACGCCATTCATCTCTCCTATCATATACCCCAATTCCTAATCCTTGTCTCTCTATTAACCATTATTATATCTATACATCTTTTAAACAAGACAAAGATAAAAACATAAATAAAATCCCACGAGCACATCATTTTTCAGTGTATCAAAGAAAAAAAAAACAAACATAAACCAATAATATAATCCCAATTTTGGACCACACACTGATCTTGAATCACAAATACAAACCATAGACCAACAAAACACACAGACATCATTCTTTAATAGGTAAAAAAATGGAGGGAAAGATTTTTTATAGACCTTTGACCCACTAATTGCTTAGTCAAACTTCATAGAGGTAGATTGAAGTAATTTTCTCTAGTTAAAAATTTTATTATTTTCTAAGACTCTCGTTCCACACAATACCGTTTGGGCAAGATACCTTAGCAGTTGATGTGTAGATTGGTTCTTCATTACAAACCAAAACTAGGCTCAAATCATATCGGTTGAATTTTAAGCACAACAACTTGTTAAATATATGAGGTTTGATAGCTTACGAAGTTCTTTAAAAATTAGCCATCTTTGATGGTATCTAAAAAATCCACGCAATACTGAAAAAACCGCCTTGATGAATCATTTTTTTTTTTAGAGGTAGGAAACCTTCTTTAGAATATTTCAAAGTATTTAGAAGCAAGTGTTTCATCTTAAATATTAAAGACTATCTAACCAAGTTTGACCTAAAGTCATACGAAGGTGTTTTTCTAGGATATTCTCAAAATAGTAAAGCATATGTAGTTTTAAATAAACATACAATGAAAGTCAAAGAATCACTTAACGTGGCATTCGATGAAAGTCCTCCTCCTACTAAATTATCACCATTGGTTGATGATGATGTTGGTGAAGAAGAAGCTATAAAAAATAGTACTAAAGTAGTAAACAATAGTAATAAAGAAGATGAGCTGATAGAAGTTGACGAAGTAGTTAACATTAAGGAGTCCAAGAATCATCCATTAGAACAAGTCATAGGTAATATTAACCAAAGGACATTAAGATCACAAGCCCAAAATCATAGTAATTTCTTTTGTTTTATTTCTACCATAAAACCCAAAAAATGTTAATGAAGCATTAGGCGATGAAAGTTGGGTTATAGATATGCAAGAAAAATTAAATAAATTTATAGCTAATGATGTTTGGGATTTAGTTCCTCTACCTATGAGTCAAACCGTCATAAGAACAAAATGGTTCTTTAGAAATAAATTAGACAAAAACGGTATAGTATATAGGTATAAGGCTAAATTAGTGGCACAAGGATATAACCAACAAGAAGGTATAGATTATGACGAAACATACGCTCCGGTAGCTAGGTTAGAGTCTATTAGGATACTTCTTGCTATTGCTTGTGAAAATGACTTCAAATTATACCAAATGGACGTAAAAAGTGATTTTCTAAATGGTTTTATAAATGAAGAGGTTTACGTTGCTCAACCTTTTGGTTTTATCTATTTTGAAAAACATAATCATGTGTATAAACTCAAAAAGGCTTTGTATGGTCTTAAGCAAGTGCCTAAGGCTTGGTATGATAGACTAAAAGCATTTTTACTAAAACACGAGTATTCCATGGGAATGGTTGATAATACTCTTTTCGCAAAGAAATTTAAATCACATCTTATCATTGTTCAAATATACGTCGAAGACATTATATTTAGATCCACGTGTCAAAACTTGTGTGATGATTTTGCAAAAATCATGCACGATGAGTTTGAAATGAGTATAATGGGGGAGCTGAACTTCTTATTGGGTCTTTAAATAAATTAAATGGAACACGGGATATTTTTCAATCAATCAAAGTACATCAAGGAGATGTTAAAGAAGATTGGGTTGGAAGACTCCAAACCAACCAAGACGCCGATGTCGACGGAGATCAAGCTCAATAAGGACGATGAAGCCGACTCCATAGATAGCTCTAAATATCGAGGTATGATTGGTAGTTTACTTTATTTAACCGCAAGTAGGCCTGATATTATGTTTAGTGTTTGCTTATGTGCTAGTTTCCAAGAAAATCCTAAGACTACCCACTTAGAAGCCGTTAAGCATATATTTAGGTATATTAGGGGAACTATCCACTTAAGATTATGGTATCCAAAAGGAACCAGAATAGAAACTATAGTTTATGCCAACTCTGACCACGCGGGCGACTAAGTTGATCGAAAAAGCACTAGCGGCGTTTATACGTTCATGGGATGTTGTTTAACATCTTGGTTCGCTAAGAAACAAATGGCCCTTGCTATCTCCATGACCGAAGCCGAATACGTATCCGCCGGTAAGGCATGTCAACAAGCACTATGGATGAAACAAGCTCTTATCGACTACGACATACGCCTCGACGACGTTCTGATTATGTGCAACAACAAAGGCGCAATCGACTTAAGTAGAAACCCCGTACAACACTCTAGAACTAAACATATAGAAATACGTCATCACTTTCTTCGCGACAACGTCTAGAAGGGCAACATTTCTATCGAGAAAGTTGCATCCAAAGATAACATAGCCGACATATTAACTAAACCCTTAAAACGTGAAGTATTTAATTATTTAAGATTAGGATTATGAATGATGTAACTCATCATGGATATTGATCCTCCATCCTCTGAATAATAATCGTAAGCGGAGATCTAATGAAGTAATTAATCATTATTCAAAAGATATTAATTCTCATTACATGTTCCAATTACAAACTTCCGATTATGAACAGTATCGAGATTAGAGTTTAAACTAAATGAAGAAAAATATCAATAAAATGACCATAGATATTTTCAAAATCTACATGTATGGTCAATACATGAAACTATGAAATCGATTGAAAATGACTAAAAGAACAATCATCGAATTACAATTTACACTTGTGTTGACGATGTTTTGTTGAGTTTAAATGTTCATAATTATTATGTTATTAGCAATGGCTAAATATATGATTAAAGTTAACACACTCCTAGTAGGATCGACTACGTTGAAATTTCATTAGAAAATTTACGACAAGTTGTACAATTCACTCAAAACTTGGACGTCGACTCTAAAAATTGAATCACACACCCCTAATAATATATATATCACACTCCAATTGCCAAAATAATAACACCATATCCTAATTTGGTTAAAAACCAACTCTGTTTGTTTTTAAGAATGTCACAGATCCACGGATCCACCTAGGAAGATCCGTGTGTCATAAAACGTGGGAACCTACCAGGTATAAACCAATTGGGACCATAAAACTTATTATCCAAACACACACAAATGAACCAAACACCAAAAACCCTCAAACAAAATCTATAAAAATTGGCAATTAGAGCAATTAAACACAAAGATCATCAATAAATCTTCAACTATAATCAACAATTGTAAGTGATTTAATCTTATTTCCTTTTAATTTTGAGTCTAGGGTTTTGATTTTGCATCAAATCAAATAATTTGGGGATTTTGATATTTCTTGCAACTTTTGCACAATTAGGACTAAGATATAGTAATGTATAACTATTATGATTCCTGTAGACACTTAAAACACATAATTGAAGTAGTTAGTGAAAATCAATTTTTGACAAAAACTCCAAATTGTAATTTTTGAATAAAAACCTCACGGCTAGGAATTCGGTTTTCAAAACAAATGTTGTTTAACTACATTGTTAATAAACGCAAAAATGTTTTTTGTTCATTCATCAAGTCTCATGAATGTCCATAACGAAATGTATAATTCATATGCACCTTTTGTTTCATTCGACTAGAGCAATATTAAACATAGGTTGTGCGTTAAGGTTTGCTTAGTACTACTATTATTGCTGTTTTTCTTTTGTCCGAGTCAAGCAAACTGCACATCCACATCTCATCCATATAGTCACACACATTGAACCATCTACATTATCTTTTGTTTAAAATATTGAGTCTTTTCATTTTGATCTATAGGTGAAATCATGCCAAAATAAACCAAAAGGATTATCAACTCACTAAAGCCTACCTACCTAGAATTTATCGCTCAAAAGCAATAGATGAAGAAGTTAAAGAATCCTACTACCGTCTTGAAAGCCGTCTCTTTCATAAAGGAAGATTTGTCACTCCATCTTTCATCGAAGCAAACAATATGCTTCCAACTTTTCAAGCAGTTGGTCTCGAGCCATTCCTTACACTTAATGAACCCATTTGTCCTCGATTCATAGTCGAATTCTACCATAGTATTGAAATCAAAAGAGATGAGGAGGAACGTCCTTACATTGAGTTCAAGCTTGGTCAATTCACCTTCAATTTAGATACATCTCAACTCTCTCTAATCTTTCAGACTCCAAAAGCTAAGACTCTCTTGATGATCATCCTAACAGTCGTTTCTTTGGCCATAAGCATGATCTCGTCAAAAAGAACATCACCATTCCTAGAACCACTCAAACTCAACTTCAAAAAGACCCTAACAAACTCCACATAGATGATATTCGTCCTGAGCTAAAAGGATGGGAACTATTCTTAGGGAAAATTTCTTTTGCACCCTTGGTAATCGAGATCATGTAAACGCATGCACCGCATACATGATTTACCACTGAACCATCAAAAGAAAGTTCAACTTCACTTTGATGATTCTTTATCAAATTGAGGAAGTCAAAAATAAAAGCAATGGTCCCATGCCATTAACTATGCCTTTAACCCGTCTTTACAATCACATCCTCTGAACAAATCCTCAAGCTATTATCCCAGCTAACAGGTTTACGTTCCATGATAGTGCCATGAATCATTTGGACATTTCAAGGAATCCTATTAAGGAAAATGGAAAGAGAGTAGCTTCTCCTTCGGCCTCTTCCTCTTCATCTTCATCGTCCGATGGAAATGAAGCACCATCATTCCTAGAATTTTATAAGGAACTTTTCGATAATGAGGACCTAACATATGCCTAAAGAGAAAAGAGAGGAATGTTTAAATGCTGGAACCGTTACTTTGGGACCATCACCAAGTATTTGAAGAATCAAAAGTGATTGATGCATATGTGTTACTTTTATGTGGATGTTTACTATTGGTATTTTGGATATTATAATTAGGATAATGTTTTCCATGAATATTTGATTATGTGTACTGAACTACCTATGACTATGCTATGAACTTCTGTAGGATCCTGATTAACACTTTATATAACAATCACGAATCTAGATCAAGAAAAGAGAGAGAGTTGATTTCTAGAGAGAGAAAGAAGAGAGAGAGAGAGTTGAGAGAGAAATGAGAAAAAGAAATATTATAAATGAAATCCACTTCTACTTTTCCTAGGTGGAAAAGTTACTTATATACCCCGACACATTAAGTGACGTTCGGGATATTTGACTAGGACCCGGGCTCGGGTTTTGCTTGGGATTAAACCTGAAACATATACAATATTAGATTAACTATCGAGCTTGATTCTGGATACTTTCCTATTACAACGTTTAACTAATTGATTGACCAAGACTAAAATACATAATGGACGAACTTCATGTTCGACTCAATATTTTGAGGCTAACAATCTCCCCCGAAGTGAGTTCATTGACGACACTCCTTCATGAGATCAATGAGATTGCTTTCGTCGTTAAGCTCATGTGGTCTTGGTCTTTCTATAACACCCCGTGTTTTCAAGTCATTGACGACGTCGATAAATCTACTATTTATTTTTAGTGTCGTACGCGTTTGCTTGTAATTTCATGTATTAAGTAAAATCGCGTAAGCTAAAAATTTGCGTTCAATGTAAACGGGCACCAAACAATTAAGCATTTACATTAAGCAAGTATTAAGTAATTATTCTGATGATAATTATTAACTTTGTTCATTTTTATTTTTATTGGTTACGTAAATTGGCTACGTTTCGCAATAAAATACGTTTAGGCATACCCGGAACCACCAAAACTTTTCTACGCTTAAAAAAATACCCACTTTTATACCCAATACATAAAAGTTACATAATATTATCACACATATCATGCCATGGCCGGATTTATAAGGATAGACCAAGAAAATGTGTCAAAAATCAACAACTTGCAATTGTACATACATTAACACATTAAGTTTTATGTCCCCTTGACTAAGACTAACCATTTTTGACCAAGGACTCCCCTAAGACCCTCAATGTGTTCTCTTGACTAGTCATGGAGATATATAATACTTGTATAAGTGATATTACACACACTCTTCATTTGCAAGGTGAAAATCAAACAAATACTCCCTTTGTCACTCATATAATGAGCTTTTCATGATTGATTGTCTTTGTATATGAGCATGAAATATGTGGTAATGATTCGACTTTTTGGTTGATTGGGAATACCCGAGCACCACCGTTTAAAACCTGCAGGTTTACGTTAGTGATAATCGAGAAAATTGATTTGAAAATCAATCGACGTATTACTTGTAAAAGCATTTTTGTAACACATCGGGAGTTTTAATCTTTTTATCAAAATTCATCAACCGTCAATTCATTTACTGGACCAAATTGATATCCAGTTGTCACAAGTTTGATTCATATAGAATCTCGCAAGTCACCTACCAAGAGCTTGTTTGATGCTGACTCAAGCAGGATTTCCATCTTCATTGTGAATACATTAGTATCACTCGGATGTTCTGGCAAATATCACAATGATATTGCGTAGGACTCTTGATAACAGCTTGTGAACTTGATGATGTTCAACAAGTGTTTGAAATGGAATGTGTCCTAACGAGATTTTGATTGATCTCTTGGCTCTAGACTCGATTAGTGCATTTTGGTTTTAGTACTCGGAGGCTGGAGCAGATTGCCACCTATTCAATATCAACGATCTCGGAATGAGATGTCAATAGATAATGTGTGTATCTCCGTGACAAATGAGACAAGTTTCTGTTGAGAGAAACCCGAATGGCTGGGAAGGGTTGTGCATTGCATCATTGGGTCCATGATGTCGTTTTCAATGTCAGCAATCAACTTGTGATTCTGACAGCATATGTATTGACCCGGTTTCTGCCTTAAGTTGTGTGGAGGGCTTCTTTCTTTAGACCCTTTATCCATACATTTTTTTTCATTCTTCAACGCCTTCAATGCTTACCAGGACGTCATTACTAACACCTTGTTGTGATTGTTCCAGTGTTAGCTCAATCTTAGTCGGCATTATTCCCATTTACATTCATCTCTAATCATACCTAAGGACTGTTATTTCTAACTTTGGATTATCCTTGGGTAGATCCTCCGGTTCTGGTTGGATCATAGGATTGATTCCTAACCTAACCACCTTATGACTTCAGAATCGTCATGAAATTAAGATGTTGTTGGGTATAAAATCGAACCATAAAACCTTTTCTTCGGATCCCGTTAACACTTCACTTCACACAATCGATCACAAAATCAGAACTAGAAATGAGAAATAATAAACACTTAGTTTTTGAAATACCTTGTGATTAAAATATGTCTTGAAAAATCTGTGTGAGAAAATATGGTCAGCATGAATGGTTTGGAACATTTTGATAATGTTTTAATACATAAGAATGGTCGTTGATGAATGATCTAAGAAACATTAAAAACTTTGTTTTTCGAAAAACTCCCCTCAAAATAGGACCAATTGAAGGAAAGAAATTATTGTGTCTTTTGAAAACACATTTTTATTTGTGAGGGGATGGATAGTGTTGAACACAAATTTTGAAAGTTATGATTTGTCATCGAGAATTTCTTGAAAAAATTATGTTCAACTTTTTTGAAAACTTAAATGTTAGAGGATATTTCTTCTAGGTAAAGGGTAAGTCGCACTGTAACGTTCACTTTTTGTTCTGAGCTAAAAAACATTGAATGGTCTTGTAAGACAGACTCTAAGACGAGAAACGTTTATTTTCTCGTTGTGAGGATAGTTATAAACACTTCCTTTATTTGAAGTTACGGGTTATGTACTGAACATTTGCACATAAGCATATAGAAAATTAGAAATGACTTGTTTTGAAACTATTTGCAACTCTCGATCGAACTTCATTTACACACCTCGTGTCAATGTTAATCGACATTTCTAGGTAGGTAAACGTTATCGATTCCAAGAGACATTGTCAAGAAGAATCTTTTTTTTGTTAATTTTCTATTTTATGATTTTGTATTTCTTTTAAAGTTTTATATTTTTGTATTTTTTTCTTTTCTCTAAAATATATTACATGGTGATGTTTGATGATGTATCAAGCAGAACTCATTTGTTAGAACCTCAGGAGCCGCTGGAGTCAAACATCTTATACCAATTCCTTTGACAAGATACGTAAAACGATCCTCTAGGAAGGGCTTTCGTTAAACATGTCGGCTAATTGGTATTCATGTTCTGACAAAATATATTTCTATTATACCATTTTTCAACCTGTTCCTTTGAAATGTACCGAGTATGGATGTTGCTTTGTATCGCGAATGTTGTAACGGTGGTGCTTTGAGATTTTGCTATGGCTGACTGTGAGTCGCCATTACAAAGGTATTTTGTTTTAGTTGAAGCCATAATCTTAAAGTTAGTGTCCTTATCCACATACTTAAGCACACTTGCTGTTACGCCCAAGTACTCTGCTTCTAGCTGAAGACATTGCAGTGCAGTTTGTTTCTTTGACATCCAATCTTACTAGGCTTATCACAAGAACTGGTATCCACTCCAGAAGTGCTTTTCCGAGTATCAGGCAATCCGGCCATGATCAAGCATCTGAAAATGCTGTTAGTTCAAAGCCAGGGAATCCTTTGGATACCAGAGTCCCATTTTGTTAATGGTATCCCTTTAGTTATTTAAAAGATTCTTTTAAACCTCTTTGAGGTGCTGTTGTTAGATGTCCATGTTGCTTGATAACGTGCACAATTAGCATACTGCTTTGCACTAAGTTATTACTAGATGTCAAGTACATGATGTGGACCCGATTTCTACTACGATAATCAGATTGGTCTACGGGTTCTCCACTCAAATCTACATCTAGTTTGGGTTTGGTAGCCAATGGTGTACCAATGGAGTGACAGTTGTCCATATTATGCTTTTTCAGAATTTCTAAAGCGTACTTGGCCTGATTGATAAAAATACACCCTTGGGATGGTGGATAGGACGTCCTTAAAAAAGAATTTCATCTCCACGCATTAAGACATTTCAAATTCTTCTTGCATTAACTTTTCAAATCTTTTTGAATATTTAGGGTTTTGTAGACCCAAAAATTATTATGTCATCAACGTAAATCTGCACAAGTAGAATATCCTCCCTATTTTATTCTTGAATAAAGTTGGGGTCAATTGATACCTTAGTAAAGCCTTTGGACATCAAGAAGTTGGAAAGTTCATCATACCAGGCTCTTGGAGCTTGTTTTAATCCATACAAAGCTTTCCTCAGAAGGTAGACTTTTTCTGGATGATCTGGATCAACGAACCCTTCTGGCTGAGAAAATAACTCCTCCTTCGTGGCCATTAAGAAATGCGTTTTCACGTCACATGATAGATTGGAAAAGACTTGTGTGGCTGCGTAGGCTACGAAATCCAGAACTGGCTTCCAAGCGTGCACTGGTGCAAATGATTCTTCAAAATCAATACCCTCTTCCTGAGCATAACCTTTAGCAACAAGTCGTGCTTTGTTGCGAATTACAGTCTGATCTTCATCCTTCTTGTTCTTCCATAACCACTTTAGCTTTATAATCATCTTGCCAAATGGTTTGTCGACTAGTTCTCAGACTTTTAGTCTGTCGAACTGATGAAGTTCATCCTGCATTGCTTCGATCCATGCAGAATCAGCCATTGCCTCCTTAATGTTCTTCGGTTCAACAATACTCACCGTGAGTGCGAACATACACATTTCAAGATATGTGGCAAGCTGTCGTCTTGTTTGAACTGGCATGGTTGGATTTCCATGAACTTGTTCTAATGGATGATCTCTGGTCCATCGGTAATCATGACTTTGTGGTTGAAATGAATGCACATCGGTATTATCAATGTTGCGTGAGGAAGACTCACCAATTTCTTGTACCCGTGTACTAAAAGGATTGATAAATTCAGCTTCTTGAAATGATGCATTCGGTGCTTGATCATTATTGTTGTCCTCAGTATGACCATGTGTTAGATTGTAATATTCTTCAAGTAAAGGACTAAAGAGAAATTCTAACCCTTGTTGTGACAAATCTGTTTTCTCTGCCGTAGGAACAACATTTTGTCTTGGGGGTACGGGGTCAGAGTTGTCATAATCTGACGCCTTTTGTTCTTGAGGAACGAGGCCTGAAGAGACATTTTCAACAGACATCTCTTGTCGTTGTGGTGCGAGGTCTGAACTATTTTGAATCAGGGAATTCAGATTTCTTGATTTCATCCAAACTTGATATGAATGGATTAACTTATTAGTGTTGTTCTCTTGTTGTAAACCATGATATCCTAACAACTCGTTCTGAGTAGGAATATCCCACCCAGACACATGGATCCCCTTTTCTTTTCATTCTTATATAAATTTTCCCCATCTCTAGTTTAGTGTTAACAAATGCAACCAAAGATGTGAAGATGTTTTAATGGAAGGTTTCCTGTCATTAATGATGTGTATACGTCATTCTTTCCATGGAGTCGATATGATGAGTGATCTTGTTCTGAGTATAGCTTGCTAGTTGCAAACTGCTTCAGCCCAAATTGATTTATGGAAGCTTAGAAGTGAAAGATATAGGCTTCGTATCGAGCAAAAGCCATCAACATGGCGTGCTGGTTCCGTTATTTCGACATCGCTGTTTATTGTTCAGGTGTTAGAGGAGTGGAGTCTGATGTTCAATGCCTTCTTCTTTGAAATTGATTGAGTGTCTTGTTCAGAACTTTGTGCCTCTGTCAGTGCGAACAATATTCACTTGAGCTTGAAGATTACGTTGAATCATCTTGAGTAAATCTTTTAGAACTTCTGGTTTTCATCCTTGGATCGTAGAAATAGAGTTCAAATTGGCTCCAAGTGTATCTTGAATAGTCATCAACAATCACCAGAATATATTTCTTACCCATTTATGCTTTGCAAACCAGCATTGGACCACACAAAGTCCATGTGAAGCAAATTCAAGCCTTCCTTAGGAACTTGGAACAGCTTTTTGAGCTTAATGAGCTTCTTTTTGCTTTACTTCATTTCACAAGATGAACAAAGTTGATCCTTGACATATGTCAACTTAGGTAAAGCTGTCCACAATAGCTTTCTTTGATAGTAGGTGATGATATCGAAGTTAAGATGAGAAAAGTCTTCGTTGCATAACATAGCTTGAGTTGGTGATGCTTTAGCCATGAAAACTGATCGGAGTTAATGAAAGATTGTTTCTTGAAGAGAAATTGTGTTGTGATCGGTCCACGATTACCAGTTAGTTAAAATCGTTTCCTGAGATCTCATCACAAACAAGTAGAATTTCTGAAACAAACCTCCAAAATCCGCCATCAACAGAATTTGGGGGGAAAACCAACTGAGAAAAGATTGTGATTAGGCCTTCGACGTAATAAACCGTTTGATTCATGACATTTCCTTGGATCAGATCTCCATAACCAAGTATTGGTAGCAAAATTGATCATTTCCAAAGAACAGTACCCAGAATTCCGCCACAAAATTACACAACAGCTTGTGATTGCCCGCATGTGCTTTGTGTCATCCTGAGTCAACAATGATTAGGATGAGTTTGTACAATCTGCAAGAGAATTACGAGGATGATGGAACATTAGACAAATGAGTGGATCCTAAGGAATTTGATATCTTTAAGACATTTGTTATATCTAGAGACAATGTCTATAGTGGGAATATGCTTGTTGATTACATCCTATTTCTGATTATTAGGCATCCATACGATTTGGTCCTTTAGTGGCTTTTGTGTCCATTTATATCCTGTATGGAACATCTCTTATGCTAATCCACCATTTCCATTCCTGATTATGTATTCTCATACATCTCCTGTCTGGTAAATCTTGGATTTTGAATAGTTGGTATTGATGCAACTGTTTTCTTATGGGTGTTGCAAACTGATTTGTTTGATTTTCTCTTGGGTTTGAGTTTTAGACTAATAGGCAATACTTAGGCTTTTTAGTTTCTTGCGTTCACGTCTTTTAAAAAAATAAATAAAAAAAAAAGTATCTAGAAACAACAGCTCATGATTTAGAATTTTAAACACTCATTTTCCACATTCATCACAAACAGCCTTTACATTCAAGTTTTGGAATTTGAACTGTCATTTAAACGTAGTTACAGACTTGGGTTTTCTTAGAAATCCTAGAAATCCTTTGATGTTCTTCTACTTCCTTCTTTTTAAAACTTATATTGATATTGTTTGGCATGACTTATCTTTAACTTGATAGCACTTAGCTTGTGGTCTGCTAACACTAGTAGTGTGCTTTTACTCTGTAGATTTAGACACGTGAGGATTAGTATTACTAGAAGCATGAGGCACTGCGGGTTCTCTGTTTTGTGTTGTGGAAGTGGCAATTTCTATAAATTCTGGTTTAAGCATATTCTGACGTGCTATTTCTGTGTTTTCTATTTCCTGAGCAAACATTCTGTTGAGTGACTTGTTTAAACAAAACCATCCGAACATTAGGTTTTATTAACGTCTGTGTCGTTTGAAAACTTCTCATTTTCAGCGAGAATTTGAAAAAGGTAGTCGGTTTTCTAAAACTGATGGTTTTGGAATCCGTTTATGAGCATTTGGGTGTTCGACAACGGGAGGGTTTATCAAACGGAGTTTCAACAGACTTCTCCTTTTGTTACCAGAATGAGTTCTTTAACTCATTTATCACCTGTTCTTGTCTTGCATTTGAGCTTTCAAGAGTGTATTATGATATTGTTCACGTTCTTTTCAAATACATTTGAGCATTTCTTTGCAACTGGGTTGTTTCTTCATTTGTTCTTTAAAGATGTTGTTAAAAGAAAGTTCAAGAGAAATCGATGTTTTAAGTTTTGGGCTAAAACTCTTTAAAAGCTTATTATGAACTTCGTTATTAACAGATTCAGTTTGTTTTGACAGCTTTTTGATGCAAGACATACATTTTTGACTTTATGAAGATAATACATTGCAATTTCAGTATGAGCATTAATTCAGACAAAGAATGCAATATGAGCATATACATCTTTGACAAACACTCTCTCGTTAAGGAGATATACATATTTGAGAAATCAGCCTTTTCAGATTCAAGTTCGTCAACCTCTTTTTCAAGGGATTTAACGTACTCAAAATCTTCATGCATTTCCGTTTTAAGTTCATGTTCAAAACGCAAAGCTATCCATTTGTGATTTTATGGAAGATGGCATTTGAAAGGTTTTATCAACAAGTTCCATATCATGAGTAGTTGTATCGCTCGCAAGAGTAATCACCTAGTATGTTTAAAACCAAGTTTGATCAAACAATTTCTAAATTGATTGATGTATTAATTCCATTTCGTTAAAAATTGTCTACTTTTACTAATGGATTTTGAAACGGGTAGAAAGGCAACGTTTTTAGCAATGTTTGGTTTTGTTTCTAACAAACGTTTTATCCACAGTGTCTTCCCTAACTTCTTTTGCCGAGTCCAAATATAAAGATACTCCAGATTTATGTTAGGTGTGGGCCCTTTGGAAATTCATACAAGGGGACTATTTTGTTTTGTGTAATCATTGGTTTTAACATAATCTTATTTCAATTTTGATTCTACTTATCGTTATCAAGAGTTCGGGGTCTCTTCCCCTTTCAGGAGGCAAATCTGTTTGCAGGATCAGAAAGTATCAATGGGATGTCTATACAAACAGGGCTTCTCGGATTGAGGCTTTCTTGAAGGTACCTTGGATTAGCAAAGGTTTGGTCTACCATTATATGGCGAGCATTTGGTGCTAACATATGTTGGTTATGAATAGACTTGATTACGAGTATAAACAATTTCATTAAAAAACTTTAATTGTTTTGTCCTTTTCAATCTTCTTGTAAATATCTTTATCTTCCTTAACCTTTAAATTCGAATGACATTTGTGTTTCTTTGAGATATAACCTTCAGTTGTGACTTTGATAAAAGGACTCTTTTTGACTATTCATCGTTTTTGTTTCTGATTAGAACTAAAATTTCATTAGGCTTTGGTTTTAAAACCTTCTTTATTTCAATGTCTTTATTAGCTAATAGTCATAGAGTTTCATTATCTACTTTGTTTTGAAGAATGCTCCATAATCAATCGTCCGGTTAATTAAAGGCTTTGTACTTTCATCAAACTCATTCTGTTTGTTCTGAAGTGCAATCAGACAACTATCCCGACAACTAATAGCCTCCCCCAAAGCATATTGGTTTATTCAAAGGTTAGTTTTGCACATTTTCCATTTCTTGAGTCATTTGATGACGTTTGCTTTCTTTAATTGCTTTTAAAATTGTTTTGTTTTCCTCCGTTCAAGAGTTTAAATATAGCAATTAAATTTGCAAGCGCAGTATGGCTCATCAACAATTTGCAGCATTTTGATCTACCTGATTATCATTTGTACATATATTTGATGAATCAGGAGTGACATTGCTATCATCCTTCTCCAAAACATATGTGTCGTTAATGGATTCAGGTTGCTCAGAATGTCGTCTCACATTGTCATACACATTACTTTCATTATGATTTTGTACCTGTTCTAATGGCTGACCAGTAGACCTGATTTTCTTCAGGTGAGACATCCTGAATCTTTGCCATGTAGTGTGTAATGTGCTTCCAGTTCTTGTTCATCAATTTCTTCATCCGTGTCCTCTAGCCAATCAGCTTGCTCAGCTTGCAGAGGAACACCTTGTTCAGCTTGTTTGCAATCATCATCTTTTCCTTATGATGACGGTATCTTTAACCAACTTTGGCTTCCTGCATTCCTTTGCATTTGCCCATATCTTTTGCAGTTAATAGCACTGTATCCCAGTCTGTTGCAACTACATGAATGCATGTTTCCCTAGCGACACAGCAACTGTATTGTCCTTTGATTACCAAACTGCCTTGACTGATTGTCATTGTTGATACCATGGGTGTGTTATCTTCGGTCTTGTTCTTGGATGTTTGAAGAAGTTCGATGGTTGTTGGTGGTAGGTTTGTAGAGCTTCTTTGAAATCTTTTGCAAGGAGTGCAAATTCTTTTGCATTTCCTTTGTCCCTTCTGAGCTTGTTCCAGGATCACTGTCTTCTGTCAGAGACAGACTCAGGATTGAGGTGTAATTGGTTGGTCGACCTTTTTGCTTTGTGTCTGGTAGATGCACTTTGTCTTGTGGAAGATGATGTTGCATTTGATCTTTGAGATTTTTGTGCTTGATAGTAATTATCTGAATATGGTTGAGCAGCCATGATATTATTTTGCATTTGACTATCTGTTGAGGATGTACTGACTGGAGTAGACATGATGAATGAATGGATATTAACTATGAAGTGTGAAAGATTTTGTTGGATCTTGAATGGATATGATGTGATTGATGTTGTGGTTGTGTAAGCAATTCACGTTCACGAGGGATTTTACACGTCTATGATTAAAACCGATAAAAGAATTAACGGGATTTTACAAAATCAATAGAAAACCGTGAAACGGGCCTAAAAATGATTTAATTGTCTAAAAACAGATAATTTTCTGGCTAGGGTTAAAGCTGTTTGTTTAAATAGGCTCACCAAACTGAAACGGGCCTATGATACAGATGGGCCGTGAGCTAGAACAAAAACAAGTCTAACACAAATTCTAATAAACTAAAAAATGTCAATAAATCATGGTAAACGAGCTTTTTGGGCCTCGAAAAATCCTTAACTAGTTGGTTATTGCGTGATCCGTCACGTTTTTCTCTTCGATTTGAGAGGTCACGGGCCTGAAACGGAGTTACGGATCAAAAGTTATGGCTGTTTTACTGAAACCCTTTTCGTCACACAAATTTTCTAAAAAAAATTTCGTTCGGTCCAAAAAAAATTTGCTCGTTCGATCCTCTCGTTCGATCCGCTCGTTCGATCGCTCGTTCGATCCGCTCGTTCGATCGCTCGTTCGATCCGCTCGTTCGATCGCTCGTTCGATCCGCTCGTTCGATCGCTCGTTCGATCCGCTCGTTCGATCAACTCGTTCGATCCAAGCTCGTTCGATCCTTGCTCGTTCGATCAACTCGTTCGATTCGCTCGTTCGATCCATGAGTTTTCCGCTCGTTCGATCCTTGAGGTTTTCTGCTAGTTCGATCCAAACGTTTTTCGCTCGTTCGATCGTAAACGTTTTTCACTCGTTCGGTTGTTCAAGTTTTCACTCGTTCGATCGTAACGTGTTTCCACTCGTTCGATCGTAACGTTTTTTCTTCACTTTTTTCGTTCTTCTCTTCTTGTTACCCGCGTTTCCAACAACAAAAAGGGCCACGAAAACTATGTTTGCCGAGTTATTAAACAACCAAACTGCCGAATCCAAGAGGCTCACAACACCAAAAAAAACCACGAAATCCACCCGAGGCGACTGATACCAATTGTAGGTTCTCGTTATACTTCACTTCATAAACACGAAACACGAATCAAAGAAAACTAGAGAGAGAGTGAATCGGAAAATAGAGAGAGAGAGATGAGAGAAAAAAGATTTTTGATATAATGAAAATTAGATATTTTTTTAAAAGAAAAATATCTATATATATATTTAGATATTTAGTAAATATCTAAATATATATATATACCCCTACACATTTAATGTGACGCGCGGGATATTTAACTAGGACCCGGGCTCGGGTTTTGTTTGGGATTAAACCCAAAACATATACAATATTAGATTAGCTATCGAGCCTGATTCCCGATATTATCCTGTTACAACATTAACTAATTAAAGACCGAAGCTCCATCGTAGAGTGACCGAGCTTCCTTGTTCGACTCAATAAATTGAGGCTAACAATCTCCCCCGAAGTGAGGTCTTGAACACGGGAACGAGCTTCCTTTATTGACTCAATAAAATTGAGGCTAACAATCTCCCCCGAAGTGAGTTCATTGATGACACTCCTTCATGAGATCAGTGAGATTGCTTTTGTCGTTTAAGCTCGAGTGTTCTTGGTCTTTGTCTTCGTTATTTGTTGTAGGCTTGTTCCTTCATGCTTTGCGATCTTGACTTTGAGCCTTTGTCATTGTCTTTATCGTCTTTGCCATCTTGCGATCTTGTGTCTTTGACCAACATGCTCATACTTTTGCATTATCTTGAAAGCTTTAAATCAGAGTTAGCGGAAGTCTTTGTCTTTAAATCTTGAGCTTTCTAGATAGTATGTCTTCGTAGATTGAGCATTTGAATGGGATTGAGGTTGCCGTTACCACCGTTTGACCTGCAGGTTTACGTTAGTGATAAACGAGAAAATTGATTTGAAAATCAATCGACGTGTCACTCGTTAAAGAGTTTTTGTAACACATCGAGAGTGTCATGTTTTTATCAAAATTCATCAACCGTCAATTCATTTACTGGACCAAATCGATATCCAGTTGTCACAAGTTTGATTCATATAGAATCTCGCAAGTCACCTACCGCAGTGCTGTTTGATGATGACACTGGAAGGATTTCCATTCGTCATTGTGAATACTAAAGAGTATCACTCTGAATGTTCTGGCAAATATCACAATGATATTGCGTAGGACTCTTGATAACAGCTTGTGAACCTGATGATGTTCAACAAGTGTTTGAAATGGAATGTGTCCTAACGAGATTTTGATTGATCTCTTGGCTCTAGACTCGATTAGTGCATTTTGGTTTTAGTACTCGGAGGCTGGAGCAGATTGCCACCTATTCAATATCAACAATCTCGGAGTGAGATGTCAATAGATAACGTGTGTATCTCCGTGACAAATGAGACAAGTTTCTGTTGAGAGAAACCCGAATGGCTGGGAAGGGTTGTGTATTGCATCACTGGGTCCATGATGTCGTTTTCAATGTCAGCAATCAACTTGTGATTCTGACAGCATATGTATTGACCCGGTTTCTGCCTTAAGTTGTGTGGAGGGCTTCTTTCTTTAGACCCTTTATCCATACATTTCTTTTTCATTCTTCAACGCCTTCAATGCTTACCAAGACGTCATTACTAACACCTTGTTGTGATTGTTCTAGTGTTAACTCAATCTTAGTCGGCATTATTCCCATATACATTCATCTCCAATCATACCTAAGGACTGCTATTTCTAACTTTGGATTATCCTTGGGGTTGATCCTCGGGTTCTGGATTGGATCTTAGATTAATTCCTAATCCTAACCACCTTATGACTTCAGAATCGTCGTGAAATTAGATGTTGTTGGGTATAAGATGCGAACCATAAACCTTTTCTTCAGCACCATTGAGTCGACTAGATCATATTTTTAAATACATTTTCTCCCCTTATTTTAAATAATAAACCACTTAATTTTGAAACCTTGTGATTTAAAATATGTCTTAAAAATCTGTGGGAGAAAATATTAATCAGCATGAATGGTTTGAAACATTTTGATAATGTTTTGAATACATAAGAATTGTCGTTGTTGATGTATCCAAGAACATTTTAAAACTTTGTTTTTCGAAAAACTCCCTCAAAAATAGGACCAATTGAAAAATTGTTGTCTTTTGAAAAGTTGGTGAGGGATGGAGTGTTGAACACACAATTTTGAAAGATTATGAATTGTCATCGAGAAATTCTTGAAAAATTATGTTCAACTTTTTGAAAAACCAAATGTTAGAGGACTTCTCTTCTAACGCTAAGGGTAAGCGCACTGAAACGTACACTATCCTTTTTCTTGAGCTAAAAACATTGAATGTCTTGTAAGAACAGCTCAAGACCGAGAAACGTTAATTTTCTCGTTGTGAGGATAAGTTATAAACCTTCCTTTATATGAAGTCTGGGTTATGTACTGATATTTGCACATAAGCCATTAAGAAAATTAGAAATGACATGTTTTGAAACTATTTGCAACTCTCGCTCGAACTTCATTTACACACCCGTGTCAATGTTAATCGACATTTCTAAGCACGTAAATGTTATCGATTCCAAGAGACATGTCGAGAAGAATATTTTTGTAAATTTTCTGATTTTCTGATTTTGTATTTTCTTTTTGAAGTTTTATATTTTTGTATTTTGCTTTTCTCAAAAATATGTACATGGTGATGTTTGACTGGATGATGTCAAGCAGTCTCTTTTGTCAGAAACCTCCAGTTCGCTGGAGTCAAACTCTCATACCAATCCTTCTGACAAGATACTTAAAACCGATCCTCAGGGAAGGGCTTTCGTAAAATGTCAGCTAATTGTATTCGTTCTGAAAAATATAATTCATTTATACCATTTTAACTGTTTCTTTATGAAATGATAACGAGTTGGATGTGCTTTGTTCGGAATGTTGTTACATTATAAAAAAAGGGGGTTGCATGATATTCGCTATGGCATGACTGAGAGGTCGCAGTATACAACGGTTCATTTTGTTATGTTTGAAGCCATAATCTTGAACGCTGTGTCCTCATCCACATTACTTGAGCACAACTTGCAGATAACGCCACGTACTCTGCCTCTGCTGAAGACATTGCAGTGCAGTTTTGTTTCTTTGACATCCAGCTTACAAGTTTATCACCAAGGAACTGTATCCCTCCAGAAGTGCTTTTTTGAGTATCAAGGCATCCGGCATGATTATCTTATTCAGCGTCTGAAAATGCTGTTAGTTCAAAGCCAGAATCCTTTGGATACCAGAGTCCCATGTTAATGGTACCCTTTAGGTATTTAAAGATTCTTTTAACCTCTTTGAGGTGCTTTTGTGTTGGTCGTGCTTGATAACGTGCACAATAGCATACTGCTTGCACTAAGTTGTCTATAGATGTAGTACATGAGTGACCCGATTGTTACTTCGATAATCAGATTGGTCTACCGGGTTCTCCCTCAATCTTACATTTGTTTGGGTTTTGTAACAATGGTGTACCAATGGAGTGCCCAATTGTCAAATTATGCTTTTTAGAATTTCTAAAGCGTACTTGCTGATTGATAAAAATACACTTTTAGGGGACTGGTGGATCTGGAAGTCCTAAAAAGATTTTCATCTCCCCCATTAGGGACATTTCAATCTACGTGCATTAATTTTTCAATCGTTTTGATATTTAGGATTTGTCGATCCAAATATTTATGTCTCAACCGTAATCTGCACAAGTAGAATATCCTCCCCGTATTTTATCTTGAATAAAGTTTAGGTCAATTGTACCTTTAGAAAAACCTTTGACATACAGAAGTTTGTTAGTTCTATCGTACCAGGCTCTTGAGCTTGCTTTAATCCATACAAATGATTGTCCTTAGAAGGTAGACCTTTTTCTGGATGATCTGGGATCAAACAACACCCTTCGGCTGAGCAACGTAAACCTCTTCCTTCAGTGGACCATTAAGAAATGTCATTTTCACGTTTTCACATCCATCTGATAGATTGGAAAAGACTTGTGTGCTGCGTAGGCAACGAAAATCCGAACTGCTTCCAAGCGAGCAACTGGAGCAAATGATTCTTCAAAATCAATACCCTCTTCCTGAGCATAACCTTTAGCAACAAGTCGTGCTTTGTTGCGAAATTACCAGTCTGATCTTATCCTTCTTGTTCTTTCAATAACCCACTTCTGCTTTATAATCATCTTGCCAAATTGTTGTCGAATAGTTCCTAGACTTTTTGTTGTCGAACTGATGCCCGAGTTCATCCTGCATTGCTTCGTTCCAACAAGAATCCGCCATTGTCTCATTAAATGTCTTTGGTTCAACAATACCCTCACTGTGAGCGCGAAACATCCCACATCTCAGGATCTGTGGCAAGCTGTCGTATTGTTTGAACTAGTTATGGTTGGATTTCCACGAACTGTTCTAATTGGATGATCTTGTCCATCGGTAAATCATGACTTTGTGGCTTGAATGACATGCACATCGGTATTATCAATGTTGCGTGAGGAAGACTCACCAATTTCTTGTACCCGTGTACAAAAAGGATTGATAAATTCAGCTTCTTGAAATGATGCATTCGATGCTTGATCATTGTTGTTTTCCTCAGCTTGATCGTGTGTTGGATTGTAATATTCTTCAAGTAAAGGACTGAAGGAGAAATTTAAACCCTTGATGTGGCGAATCTGGCTTTCGGCTGAAGGAATATCAATTTATGTCTTGGGGGTACGGGGTCAGAGAGTTTTTCTATAATCTGACGCCTTATTGTCCTTGAGGACGAGCTAAAGAGACATTTTCATCAGAATCTCTTGGGCGTTGTGGTGCGAGAGTCTGAACTGTTTTGATTTTCAAGACATCATTTCTTTGATTTCATCAAACTTAATATGAATGGACTACATCTTAAGGTGTTCTCTTGTGTAACAAGATATCCTTCGATAGTAGATATCCCACATGACACATGGATCCCCTTTTTCCTTTCATCTTATCCAGATTTTCCCATCTTAGTTATGTGAAGATGGCAACCAAAGATGTTTTATTGAAGGTTCTGTCTTTTTTATGATTTGACTATGCCATCTTTCCATGAGTGGATATATGATTGATCGGTTTGTGTATAGAGCGGTTGCAACTGCTTCAGCACAAAATGAGAATGGAAGCTTAGAGCTGAAAGCATCGTTCGAGCGAGCCTCAACAGAGTGCGGTTCCGTCTTTCAACACGTCCGTTCAGGTGTTCGAGGGTGGAAGTTTGATGTTCAATGCCTATTCTTTGAAATAGGAATGGAGTGGTCTTGTTCAAGAAATTACGCGCCTCTGTCAGGACGGACAGTAATCTCTGAGCTTGAAGATTGCGTTGAATCATCGTGAGAAAGTCTTTGAGAACTTCTGGTGTTTCATCCTTGGATCGTAGAAAAAGAGTCCAAGTGTATCTTGAATAGTCATCAACGATCACCAGAATATACTTCTTCCCATTTATGCTTGCAACTCGCATTGGACCACACAAGTCCATGTGAAGCAAATTTAGCCTTCCTTTGGAACTAGGAACTGCTTTTGTCTTGAATGAACTTCTCTTTGCTTTACTCATTTCACAAGACGAACAAAGTTGATCCTTGACATATTTCAACTTAGGTAAGCCTGTCACAACATCTTTCTTTGAGAGTAAGGTGATGTAATCGAAGTTAAGATGAGAAAGTCTTCGATGCCATAACCATGCTTGAGTTGGTGAAGCTTTAGCCATGAAACATATTGGAGTTGATGAAGTTGTTTCTTGAAGAGATATTGTGTAGAGATCAGATCCACGACTACCAGTTAGTAAATCGTTTCCCTGAAGATCTCTCACAAAACATGTAGATTTCCTGAAAGCAACCTCCAAATCAGCATCACAGAATTGACCAACCGAGAAAAGATTGTGATTGAGGCCTCGACGTAATAAACCCGTTTTGATCGTGACATTCCTTGGAATCAGTCTCCTCATACCTAGGATTGGACAAACTGATCATTTCCAAAACGAACAGTACCCAGAAATTTCTCCACAAAATTACACAAAAGCTTGAGATTGCCCGTCATGTGCTTTGTGCATCCAGAGTCAACAATGAATAGGATGAGTTGTACAATCTGCAAGAGAATTAGAGGACGATGGAACATTGGACAAAGTGGATCCTAAGGAATTTGATATCTTCAAGACATTAGTTATCCTAGAGACAATGTCTATAGTAGGACTAATACTTGTTGATTCATTAGCTTTCCTAATCTTAGGCATCCATATCTGTTTGGTCCTAAGTGGCTTTTGTGTCCATGTATAACCTGTTGGACATCTCTTAGCTATCCACCATTTCCATTCCTGATTTGTATTCTCATACAACTCCTTATAGTAACTCTTGGATTTCTGAATAGTGGTATCTGATGCAACTGTTTTCTTATGGGGTGTTGCAACAGATTTGTTCGCTTTTCTCTTGGGTTTACTAGCACTAATAGGCACTACCTTAGGCTTCTTAGTTCTAGCATTCACGTCTTTCAAGTATCTAGAAACACAAGCATCATGATCTGAATTAAACACACATTTTCCACAATCAGCACAAACAGCATTTACATTCGAAGTTCTTGAGTTTAAACTGTCATTACACGCAGTTACAGACTTTGTTTTCTTAGAAATACTAGAAATCCTATGGTTGTCTTCTACTTCCTTCTTTGTAAACTTCACTTGACTAATGTTTGGCACGACCTTATCTTTCACTTGATAGCTCTTAAGCTGTGGTCTGCTAACACTAGTAGTGTGAATTACTCCTGAAGATTTAGACATGTGAGGATTAGTATTCCTAGAAGCATGAGGCAACTGTGGTGTTCTAGTTTGTGTTGTGGTGGAGGCAATTCTATACATTCCTGGTTTAAGCACATTTGTGTTTCGACGTGGTTTCTATTTCAGAGGCAAACTTGTAGAGTGATGGTTTAAATAAACCATCTGGACAATACGTTTTATTAACCGACTGTTTTGTTTGAAAACTTCTCATTTCAGGAGAATTTGAAAAAGGAGTCGGTTTTCCTAAAACTGATGGTTTTGGAATCCGTTGAGCATTTGGTTGTCGAACAACAGATGGTTTATCAAACTGAGTTTCCACAGACTTTCCTTTTGTTACCAGAATGAGTTTCTTTAACTCATTTATCACCATGTTCTTGTCTTGCATTTGAGCTTTCAAATCTTGTATTTCATGATATTGTTCACGTTCTTTTCGAAATATTTTAAAGCATTTTTCTTTGCAAACTGGGTTGTTTTTCATCTGTTCTTTACAATGTTGTAAAGAAAGTTCAAGAGAAATTGAGTGTTTTTCAAGTTTAGCAAAACTCTTCAAAAGCTGATTATGAACTTCTTTATTAACAGATTCAGTTTGTTTCGAAAGCTTTTGTGCAAGACATTCACATTCTTTGACTTTATGAAGATACAAGCATTGTAATTCAGTATTAGCATTTAAATCAGACAGAGAATGCAAATATGAACATGTAACATCTTTAGACACACACTCTTCGAGAAGTAGATCATATATGTTTGAAAAATCAGCCTTTTTTGATTCAAGTTCGTCAATCTCCTTTTCAGGGATCTTAACGCTGTACTCCAAAATCGTCATTCATTTCTCTTTTTAGTTCATGGAATAAAACAATTGATCTGTCTAGTATAGTTTGTCTGAAAGAGGGCATTAATAAGGATTTTGATCACTTCCATACTTTAGCAGTTTGGTTAGGAAATGCACTATTGTATGATTAGACCAAGTTTTGTTACAAACTTGTTCTGAAATGATTGATGTTGTTTGTCATTTAGTTATAATGTAGTCTACTTTTATAATGGATTTTAGAAATGGTTGAAAGCCAATGTTTTTAGCAATAGTTGGTTTTGTCCTAACAAACGTTTTTCTCCACATTGTCTTCCTAACTTCTTTAGCGCGTTCCAACTGATCAAGATAGGCTTTGGATGGTGGTTTGAAAGTTTCATAAAGACTGTTTTGATAGGTGTAATTATATGGTTTCACTTTGTCTTTATCCAATTTTGATCTACTCTCCTTTTCAAGAGTCACTGTGTCTTCTTCCTCGGGGGCCAAATCATTTTTTTTTGTATGCAGGATCAGGTAGTATCATATGGGATCTCATACAAACAGGGCTTATCAGATTGGCTTTCTTGGAGGTACTTTGGAATTTGCAAAGGTTCGACTCACCATTATACGTAGCGAATTTGTGGTGCTAACATGTGAATTGGTCTGCAATTGACTGATTGCCCCTTTATAAGAATTTCATTTAAAAACGTTTATTTGTTTCTCCATCTCATTCATCGTGTCCCAAGGTCTTTTCCTTCCTTAACTTTAAATCCGAAATAACCTTACCTTATTCTCTTTGAGTTGACCTTTCAAATTGGGACCTATTTACAACTCTTCTTGACTAGCTCATCGTGTTTTCTACTTGACAACTGAAATTTCTGTTGAGGATGTGTTAACTGGAGTAGACATGATGAATGAATAGTTATGAATTATGAAGTGTGATTGATTTTGTTGGATCTTAAGTGGATATGATGTGATTGAAGTTGTGGTTGTGTAAGCAATGCACGTTCACGGGATTTTACACGTCTATGATTAAAACCGATAAATGAATTAACGGGATTTTACAAAATCAATAGAAAACCGTGAGTGATTTGATTCGGAATCAGCGGCGAAAAATTCCAAAAAAAACTGAAAAATGTCAATTTCTCATAGAAAACGATGTTTTTGGGCTTCGAAAAATCCTTAACCAGCTAAAGGGTGGTTACAGCGTGATCCGTCTCGTTTTTCTCTTCGATTTGAGAGGTCACGGGCCTAAAACGGACTTACGGATCAAAAGTTATGGCTGTTTTACTGAAACCCTTTTCGTCACACAAGTTTTCTAAAATTTTTTTTCGTTCGGTCCAAAAAAAATTGCTCGTTCGATCCCACTCGTTCGATTCCGCTTGTTCGATTCGCTCGTTCGATCCCGCTCGTTCGATCCGCTCGTTCGATCCGCTCGTTCGATCCGCTCTTCTTGTCACTCGAGTATCACTATAAATAACCCAATGAAGCCGAGAATTTGTGAGCTCTAGCTAGGCGTTTCCAACATCAAAAAGAGCCACGAAAAAGTATTGTTGCCGAGTGATGAAGCAACCCAACTGCCGAATCTAATAAGCTTACAACAACAAAAAAAACCACGCTATCCACCCGAGGCGATTGATACCAATTGTAGGTTCCCGATTAACACTTCACTTCATAACACGAATCACAAATCGAATCAAGAAAGGAGAAAGAGAGTAGAAAAGAGTGAGAGAGAGGAAAAGAGATAGAAAAGAAATTTAGATATTATGAAAATTGATTTTCTTAGATATTTTCTTATGAAAATATCTATATATATATCCCTACAACGCGTGGGATATTTAACTAGGACCCGGGCTCGGGTTTTATTTGGGATTAAACCAGAAACATTACAATATTAGATTAAACTATCGAGCCGATTCCCGATAATAATTTTATAACAACAATAAACTAATTAAAGGACCCGAAGCTCATCTTAGAGTGACGGCTTCCTTGTTCGACCCAATAAATTGAGGCTTTCATTAATTTTTGGGGAAGTAAGAGTAGGATTTAGGATCTTAAATTCAAGATATAAGTAATCTAGATATAGCTTAATATGGTTTAGGTTTTAACTTTTTATTTACTGCTTATCTTCTTAGTTTTTTCAGCTGTTAAAAAAAAAGAGGAACTTTACATCAGCAGTACTAAGTTAGTTAGTACTGCTGATATTCAAATCTCAATTTAAGCCAGTAATTGTAAGATTTAATAGCTTATCTTTTAGCATTTTAAAGTCTGGTTATAGCTTAATATAGAATAAGTCTTAGATTACATTTTTTAGCTTATTTACATAGCTTATTTTTTCTGTTAAAAAAGTTAAAAAGCCAAAAACAGTACTTAGGAATTTCAGGTTCTTAATTTGTTAATTTAGCTGATGAGTCTAGATTTTACAGCTTATATAGATAGATTATAAGTAGTTTAATAAGTCCTTAAAGTTTCAGAGTCTAGTTTAGCTTTTTAAGCTTTTAAGCTCATTTATATTTTGTGCTCTCTTGCTTAGTTCATGCTAAATTTTAGTTGTTTAAGAATACTTCTAGGTTAAATTTCTTTGCATTTTTAGATTAAGCACATCATAAGATTTCTAGATCACTTTTCCTTTTCCTCAATAAGCTTAATTTGAGCTTATTATAGCTGTTTTAGTAAAACATAGTCCAAACCCTTAGTTTCTGTAACAGCTTATTGAGAAGCTCTTTTAGAGCTTATCTTTGAGTTTCAGACCATAGTGCTTTTGTTAAAGTTGTTCTCCCTAGCTTCCTTTACAACTTTGCTCTTTTAAGTTTTTAGTGATAAGCACTTTTAGAATTTAAGCTTATAATTGGACTTAGTTTGTTGTCGGGGTTAGTTCTCAGGGACCATACCTGCAGTTTTTCAATTTTAGTTGTTTTCCAGATTAATCCTACCCTGTTAAATGTTTTAGCCCGTTAGTCCTTAAGTCTTTTTCACATTAATCCTTAAGTTAGTTTTCAATTAGTTTGTTAAGTTTTAATTAATAGTTAGGG
>BQNB010019384.1:43936-66915 GCA_026074375.1 Tanacetum coccineum | reverse complement strand
GATTTTTTTGTGCATCTTTGGAGGCAATCACAACCATCGAAATGCTTAGAAAGGGGGGGGGGTTGGTAGTATGGTGGATAAAATGATTTTGGCTAGGGTGTTAAGTGGTTTTGCAGGGAAGAAGGTATGGGACGACATCCAAATTGTCTTGGGTTTTTGTTGGGCGGGAAAGAGGGCTTTTAGGGGGAAGTAGGCAGCTTTGGTCCCCTCAAGTTGTATAACTTGAATGCAATCTTTGCCTGGTTTGCAATTTTGACCCTTGTCTTTTATAATTTTTGTGTAATACAACTTGAGGCTTGGCAGTTTTAGTCCCTCAAGTTATATTTTCGTCACTTGGCTGACTTTTGACTTTGTCCTTTCCACTCCATGCTTGGATTTGTTTGTTTTTGGCTTTCTTTTTATTCCTTTTCTTGAATAGCCGTTTCCTGCACAATACAAATGCAAAACATACAAATACAATGTATTTTTGGTACGTTTTTAGTCATTTAAGTCCGTTATTAATGGAGAATGGTATATGTAATTAAGCACATACCAGTTCTTTATCTGTCTTATAAAGTCTTTAAGGATTGCACTAGTTTCATCCTTAGTTCTTAAGAAAAATACCCAACTAAACCTGCTAAAATCATCAGTGATAACAAGGCAATAGGTCTTATGGTTTAAGCTCCTTACAGATGTAGGTCTAAACAAATCCATATGAAGAAGTTGTAGGGTTTGGCTAATAGAGCTTACTTCTTTGGACTTACAAGAGGCCTTGTGTTGCTTTCCTTTCTGACAAGCAACACAAGTGTGGTCATTTTGAAAAATATTTGAAGGTAAACCTCTTACAAGGTTCCCCTTCATAAGTTTGTTAAGGTTTTTGAAATTAACATGACCCAACCTCCTATGCCATTTGTTAGATTCATCAGTTGTGGCCTTTGCAATTAAACAAGCCAATCCTCCTGTTGGAATAATGTTCTCTAAATTGAAATTGTACATATTGTTTTGTCTAGGGATTTTAAGTAATACTTGATTTTCATCAGGTAACTTAAACTCAGAAGATAAAACAAGACATTCAGAGTCAGTAAACAGAACCTTGTTCTTTTTGTCACATATTTGTGACACAGAAAAGAGATTGAAATGCTGAAGTTCTTTTACAAAGCATACATCCTCAAAATCTAACTTACTCGTTTTAATTTTACCTTTACCAGTGATATAACCTTTACTACCTCCAAAAGCAACATGGCCACCATTAAAGTCTTGAAACTCAGCAAGATAGGCCTTGTTTCCAGTCATGTGCCTGGAACATCTATAATCAATAATTCCTTTATTCTTTAGAGCTCTATGTGGATAATCCTGCACATCAAAAGAAAGAGATTAGAATCTCTTAGGGACCCAAGCCTGTTTGGGCTTGAGTCTGCCTAGTGGATCTTTGAAAGTGTAACAATTTCTAAGACTGGATCCACCATTGTATTTAGAGAAATTATACCAGTTGTATCTTTGTGGTCTCCAATTACAACCTACTGAGGGCTTAACAGCAGTTTCTCTTTTCCCCCCAACAGTACTAACTGCATTTACCTAGCAGTATTAACTTTTTGTTTTGAAAAATCTGTTCTAAGTACTGTTGTCTTTTTGAAAGGCCTTGAAGATGGTGAATGAGTTTTGTGAAAAACATTTGCTGGTCTAACTCTATTCACAATGGGTTAACAGTATTAACTTTCATGGCAGTACTAGTTAGTACTATTTGTCTGTTAAAACTTTGCCTAGCAGTACTAAAATTTTTAGTACTGCTAGCTCTAGCAGTACTAACTGGAATTTTACCAGTTCTAATTAGTACTACAGAAGGAACAAATTGGTTTTGTTTATTCACTCTTTGCACATTATTCCAACCATTGTTTAACTCAGCTTTTCTTGCCATCCTCTTCTCATGGAAATCACAATCTCTTATTAAATGATTAAGACTACCACATACAAAACATGCTCTTACAGTAAACCCATAATAATTATCTTTGACAAATCTTGTTGTTTATCTTTGGATCAAATCTGAGAGAATCTTACAATTTTATCTTGTTGTAAGACTTATACAATGAAGACTTTGGTCTTCTTTGTTCCATCATGTTTCATTCATTATTTTGTCATTTATCGCAACTCAAATATATTTTACTTACAGCACTCTCTGAGCAGGCAATAATCATCTGAAGTTATAGCCATATTCCTCCTTCGTTCCTATTACCAATTTCCTATTTCCTCCATTTTCCATTTCCTCCAATTCCCATTTCCTCAATTTCGATTTCCTCCATCTTCATTTCTCCATTTTCTATTTTCTCCTACTTCTTCTGTTTATTTCTTTTTCGGTACTCATCTCTCTTTAAGGGGGTCCAAGGTTGTCTCGACAGAGTTTTTTTCGCGCTTCTCTCAATGCTGTCTCGCCATCTGTCTAATCACTTTGCTCGTTGACTGCTTCTCGTATCCTTGACGCTCCAGATCGTGTGTTAGGCATCTTCCTACAACATATTAACGTAACACTCGGTGAGATTCCTAAGTGATGCGAGATCACTAACGGGGTTAAATAAAATTTTCGATTACTTCACATAGAAAATACATGATCAAAAATATATTCATGAAAACCCCATAACGCATGATGCAAAAAGCATAAGTAAATCAAATTACAGAATCATATCATAGATAAATATCAATTTTATATCATCGATCATTAGTGATTACATCACATTGATTTCAAAATACAAAAAATACAAGTTTCTAATACTACGGTCATCACTAAACGCTACTGGTCAATACTGCAACACTAATGAACATATCTAAGGACGGTAGCCCATGTGCTTCCTAGCACACGCCCCAAATCTGCGAACTCTCAATCAATCATAAAATTAAAACTGTCGTATCTGCCTCAGCTCTCTCTGCATACGTGCCATGCCGTGCTGGAGTCTGTCAACTTTCTGACTCTCAACACTCGCGGTGCCTCTAAGCCTCTTGTTATCCCTCTCCAACTCAACAACTCTCTCAATCAAAATAATGACTGCCATCTCAGCCCCAACAATCCTATGTCCCTGCTCTCTCTGAGCTTCCTCAACAACCTATACACGATGGACTTGAACAGCCTCTTTATGATCATGGAACCTCTGAACCAAATCTCCCAATGTCTTATATGTAACCTCTACTGCTCCATCTTGAGCAGGCTCAGGGGTATCCTCTGGCATTACAGGATGCGTAACCCTCTCAACTCTGACCTCAACCGAGCTCCTCATACCCGTCTCACTCTTCTCTTGGTCAACAGCCTCAACTACAACTCTAGCATCAATCCCTCTATCTCTAAAAGCATCCGCATAAGCGAAACACTTGTCAATCTCAGCCTGAATCTCAGGGTCAATCTTAATCCCATCGATCCTCACAACATTAACATCCATCTCTAAATCAGTCCCTCTAGATCTAGACGGCTCAGAACTCTCATCCTCAAAGTCAACTCCCAATCCAATCATTATCTAGGTTCATAGGCTTAAAAATAATCTTCCGAACAATACTCTAAATCCGTTAGTTGTCTAAGGACTCCTAATCCTTCTTGGTATGGATGTAAAGCATCTACAATGCATATGATAATGCATCAAGAGTAGGTGAAAGATAACGGTACAGGATGCAACATGCGATCTAAATCCTCTTGCGAGAATGGCTCCGCAAAAAGAAGAATCATGAGATGGTCTCTTAGAAATAGCAGATGAACGATGAACACTCGAGACCAAAGTACATAATCGATGACTAGATCTCGTACCCGATGGTAATGCTGGCAATGAATAATCAAAAGATGAACGACATAGTTTGCAGTATGCAGATAAGATCCGCGGAGAATCTGGAAGTAGTCATTTGACAATGAATCCGATGATGAATCATTCCATAGAAAAAATGATCGAGAAGAATAATCAACTGATTGCCTTACATTCAAGTCAATGAGGGGGTATACTGGTCCAACCCTCTTCCTCGCAGTCATCTTGTTGTGTACCAGGCCCCATTAAGCTGGTAGAGGTACAGTCGACCTAGGAGGAATAGGCTGTCCCCCTCCCCCCTGATGCAAGATACCATGACTCGACGTGATGTGCTCCAGATGCATGTAGGTGACCTATGAGTTTGAAAGGGTAAGTCTTTGTGCAATGGTGTGTCTATATGGGTAGGTGATGGTGGTTATATGTTGTCGGTTCTTCAAGCAATGAATAAAATCGTGAGATAGGGGTAATGGTGTTATTAATGGTCCGATGTTGATCCTCAGATGGATCAAACTCTGTATAGATGCACGATGTGTGAGTAATCAGGAGACGCTGGTGTATAGTCTGGGGATGTGTTATTTAGTAGGTGTACTAGGATTGGTCATCTCTGTGGGTATCACTGTGGTGTCAGTCTGAGTAGTGGGTTTGAGTAATCACTGGTGTGCTGTCGAGAATAGTGGTAGGGATAGTACCAAACTAAAATATACTTCTCCAGCAGGTGTTCACCATTCAATCTCTGATGAATTGGAAGAAAGAAGAGAAACTAAGATAACTGAAATAGCCATGACCTGCACAAGCAAAAGTTTATATAAATATCCTTTATACTAACCATGCATGATGCGGTAAAGAATGAACAAATGGGTGAATGGACGAATGAAATGAATGAATAGACCATCGGATGCAGTATCGCGAAATGAAATGCAATATAATTATAGTAATATTAGTTATACTTAATATTTAATTACATAATATTTAATTATGTATATGTACTATGTAAAAATCACGTAAGGCACATAATCACGTAAGGATCACATTACTGTTATAGTCCAGACCCTAGTTATATTTTACTAGCTGTCTTCTTCTATAACCTTGCTCGTGTAAATCCAATCTATCAAACCCCCAAATAGGGTCTCCCTTCCGATTTTGGAGTCGGGGGGCGAATAACGTCCTTCCGGCTTGTTCGAGTTAAAGATAAAGAAAACAACCTCTTAAGGGTACGTTGAAAAATAAATACCAATTGATAAATTTACAAAATATTAATAAGGTTTACATCAATCAATTTTAAAAGATTTAATGGACAACATCGCGAAGCTGAAATGAGTTTCTACAACGAGCGTTCGTATTTAAGGTTAACATAGATTAATCTGCAAACATAGTTCGGCATTAGGCTTCATTATAGTTCAAGCAACGACATCCATGCTAAGCACTGATAAAAACATGCTTTAAAACGTCAACATAAGTTGGTGGAATTTATTAGGTTTAGTTCAAATGTTGGATATAGTGGACCACATCGATATCAAATGTATGGCGACTGTTTAGAACAGTTACAAACTCATATAAAAAGGTATTTGCGTTGCACTAAGCTCATGAAACTGAAGCTAATAATGAAAGATAGCATGTACACTGCTATAAGTATTTGCTTGCCCTTACAGGTGTCCGATCAAAGACCACCTAACCAGTTTACGAAATGACATTTTCTATTTAAAAGGGGAGCCTACGTGGGTATTTAGTGAGCGCTTACTCAACCCAAATAGGGATTATTAGTCCTAAATAGTTCTTTTTTTCACTCTCGCGCTCCACTTCGACCAGTCCTCCGAGTTAAGAAATTGACAGTTCATGATAGTTTTGAGCAATTTGGTCTAAATGTACTAGGCAACACCGTTAAACTTGGGAAATCTCACGTTTTTAGTCATTGTGTTCAAGTTTTACAATGCTAGCAATGTTTCTCACCCTAAGTATAAAAGATATTTTCAAAACGATGTAAAATGTAGTGAGGATATGAACTAACATTGATTTAGTTTAATTGAAGGTAGTGAATAGTATAGAAATAATTCAATAGGTTAACGAAACGACGATATACGAAAAGTCAACTTATGAAATGGAGTTTCGTTTTGATTTAATATCGGATCGAAGTGAATTTATGGAAAATGCATAGGTGTATATTAGTGTAATTTTGTTAATATATATCTAAAAATTAACGTTTGTGATCGTGTAGTAATAAAATGTTTCCGTAAGTAAATGGGTAGAAATACTTGTATTTTAATATCTACATTAGAATATAAGTCGCTAGAAAAGTAAAATATATATTTTATATATATTTATATATATATATATATATATATATTGTTCGTCACTTAATTTAAATTCTTGTATCTCATTTTACCATGTACGCTTTATAGTATTTACTAAGTATAGTAATTTATAAAAATTTCGGCATGACGCGTTCGTGTTTACACGTTTTTGCAAAGTCGTAGACTTTATTAAAACCTTCTTCAAACCACTTTCAATCCACTTTTCATAATTACAAATTTATACATCATCAAATCCCTTATTATTTGCAACGTCCAACGTTTAAAAATAAATTAAACGTAACGAATCTAAATCGTACACTATTAAATAAGCTATTCGCGAACTTATCCAATAAGCTACACCGTAGCTTTACGCCTAGGTGTTTTGTATTTATGTTGGGACTTGGCCCGTTAAGTCTAAAAATGTAGTTTTACTTATCCATTTAATCCGATAAGCAAAACATTAAATAATAAACATGCGACTTGATAATAAGCTATTAATAAGCTCACAATAAGCCAAGTATAATAAGCCGAACCACTTAAGCTTAATAATAAGCTCATGGTGTTGGGTCTTGTATGTGGGACGCTGCTATAAGCCCTAATAAAGTATAATCGAGCTTATTTATTAAGACGAATAAGTTTATCATTTGTCCTTTCTAAATAAGCTAGAAAATAAGCTAATAAAATATAAGTCAAACCCCCTAGCTAAACACAATTATGTTTCTTGTCTTTCTTTTCTAGTTTGGCCCGAACATATATAAGCCCTAATAAAGATCCCAAAATATTCAAATAAGCTTTCAAATAAGCTCACAAATATAAGCCGAATAAAATAAGCCCAAAAGTACAAATATTATTACATGAAAATAACCACGATCACAAAACTAAGATTTCCATATATTTCTTTACATATATTTCGAACCATAAGTACACCCTTTTAGGGTTTATGTAGTTTTAAAATCTATGTTTTCAAAAATAAGTATGTACAAACTAGCTTGCATGCTTCATGACGAATTACTGAAAGTACAAGGTATTAAAAAACTTTGAAGACATTACACAGTTGGAAGTTTTTTGAAGGATAGAATGAGATTTGTAGAAACCCAAATGGTTGTTTATTTAATACCAGGATGTTTCAAATGTTCAAAACTTCATAAATCTTCAAGTGTTTTTGATCAAAGATGAAAACTTATGAAAGTGTGTGTGTCTTGGGTGGTTCGAACAAAAGAAGGCAAAAAGAAGAGAGAAAACCAAATTTTTAGAGTGTGTGTGTTATGAATGAGATAATGGAAGTATAGTGGATAAAATAATACAAGTTTACTTCACACACTAAGTGTGTATGTGTGTGTTTTGTGTACAAGAGACAAGGAGGGGGAGGGGACCAATTTGATCCTTCAATCAAATTCATTTTAAGATAAAACATGTGATCAAGGCTTGTTTTATTACATTTGAATTCAAACTTGCTCACCAAGGGTGATAAGGGTGTTTGTTTGGGCCGAACAAGACAAGGGAAGGGGGGACCAACTAATTTTCTTAATTTAATTTTGCTAGTGCTTCCCAATTGATTTAATTTCCAAGTCTTGCATGTAAAAACTCATGTTATAAGTAAACCACAATTAACGCAAGTAACGAAACGAATAACGGTATCACCTAAAATTATGAAATTTTATATATTGCCATAATATTTAAAAACACTGCATATTGCTCCAAAATATACAGTTGGAATATTCGCTCCTGTGTCGATTCTCAAAATAAAGCGGGAATACTTCCTCGGTTTGTCACGTTAAATATTAAACGAAACTTCGAATAATTCAATGGCTTAATGAAATGGCTAAATTATTGAACGGAAAATCTTCATGGTGTACATTCATTGCTCAAGCTCAGAGATGCTTGATCAAACTTTTGATAGGCTTCAAAAGCTTGTGAGTCAGTTGGAGCTTTTAGATGAAAAGCTTTCACAAGAAGATGTTAATCAAAAGTTATTAAGAAGTTTGTCACCTGAGTGGAACACACATGCTGTTGTGTGGAGAAATAAAGCTGATTTGGGTACAATGAGCATGGATGATCTCTATAACAACCTCAAGGTGTATGAACCAGAAGTTAAAGGGATGTCTAGCTTAAGTTCAAGCACACAGAACATGGCTTTTGTGTCCTCTTCAAATAACAACACTAGCAGCACTAATGAAGCAGTTAATACTGCTCATGGAGTTTCTACTGCTAGCACTCAAGTTAATGCTGCTAACTCTACAAATATTGATAACTTGAGTGATGTTGTTATTTGTGCATTCTTTACTAGTCAACCAAATAGTCCTCAACTTGTACATGAGGACTTGCAACAAATCCATCCAGATGACATGCAATGAAAATGATGATGGCAATCGTATGGCCATGTTAACTCATGAGGGTAATAAATAGGTTTTTGAAGTATACAGGAAGTGAAGCTTACTGTTAATGGCCAATGTAGACTAGTGTTTTGATAAGCTCCAAGTGAGTGGATCTATAACTGCCACAAGAGGGGACATTTTGCTAGGGTGTGCAAACGTCTCTAAGAAATCAAGACAACAAGAACAAGGACAGAACAAGTTGGTGGTGTACATCTGTGAAAAGCTACTCCAAAGGCTTTGTGTCATGTGATGGTCTGGTGGATATGACTGGAGTAATCATAGTAGAAGAAGGGTTAATATGCACTCATGGCTATTCTTATCTTCAAATTTTGACTCAGTGGTCTCTATTTTTCTTATTTGTTCAAAATCTTGTTTGGAAAACTGTTAATACTTCTTAAATCTCAAAATGATCAACTTTTAAAAGATTTAAGAAAATATACGGTTAATGGTTTCTAGGTTATAAGACAGGTTCAGAAGCCTGTGGTAAGAAAAAAAACTTAAAATTTTATAAAGCAAATGAGTATATTTATTTACAAGTATTAAGGGCTTAATATTTTGAAATTCTTTAGGAGAAATGAATATTAGAGAGACTTTGGAAGAAGCTTTGAAACAGTTCAAAAGAAAGGATGGCCTTCATCTTAATGTAGGTTAAATTTAAACATGCATCATAATGTTTTATACATGCTCATAGGAGGTGTTAGATAGTTTGTACAATTACAGAAAGGTTTAGGCTTATGAAAAATTTTAATGCAGTTCACATCCCATACACAGGAAATTTCTTGCCTTTCAACACCCTGGCTTGTCTATTTTACTGGTTTAGATGAGTTTTGTTAATGATCCTGTTCGTTGAGAACTATAATAGCTATGTCTTGTGAAGAAGAGAATCAGGTTAGTTAGAAGTATGATGATGCCCCACATGATTGAAGAATGGGTTGTAAGTGATGAGGACCGATGATGTGTTTTCAGCATAAAACTAAAAGTAAACTGTTTGGCCTTAGTATTGTTAAGAAGAGTTTGTCAAATCTATACAAAAAGAAAAACTGCTAGGAAACTTGTTAAACAAGATTAGCAACATAAGGCAATAAACACACTCAAACCAAGAGGCAATCAAAGAAATTGGAACAATATGATGTCTCAAAAACTAGGAAGCAATTTTGAGATGTTTAATAAGGCTTGTTATGTGTGTTTGAAGTATAATTCTTTTGCAGGTGATTGAAATTACCATCTAAAACCAATTTCACAAAATCAAATAGGATGGTAAAAACCTGTTTGGAACAATGCTCAAAGGGTGAATCATCAAAACTTTGCTAAAAAGACTCACCCCTGTGCTAAAAAGAACATGGTTCCAAGAGCAGTACTAATGAAGTCTGGCTTAGTATCAATTAATACTGCTAGACAAAATATTTCTAAAACAGCAGTATTAGTTAATACTGCTAGACAAGTTAATACTGCTCACTCAAAAACAACAGTGAATGCTGCTAGACCAATGTCATATCTTTCTAAAAAACAACGCATCTTAATGTTAGAGGACCTTCATAAGAACACAACATTTAAAAACAGTAATATTAATCAAAGGGTTAATACTGTTAGGGGTAAAAAATTTAATATTGCTAGGCCAAAAGCAGTAGTTAATGTTGTTAAGGGAAATAATTATAATGCTGTTAAGGCCTCAGCTTGTTGGGTTTGGAAACCAAAGCATAAAGTTTTAGACCATGTTTCTAAACACAACAGTGCATCAATCACCCTAAAAAAAGTTTGATTATATTGATGCACAAGGCAGATCCAAGTCAGTGATGACTTGGGTCCTCAAAAGAAACTGATTTTCTTATCTAATGTGCAAGACAATTCACAAATGGATTTATAAGATCAATGAGTGATTGATAGTAGATGCTCAAGGCACATGATAGGGAACATGTCCTATCTTACAAACTATAAAGAGATAGATGGAGGATATGTTGATTTTGGAGGGAACCCCAAAGGAGGGAAAATCACAGGAAAAGGTACCATTAAAACTGGTAATCTAGATTTTGAAAATGTGTATTTTGTGAGAGAGTTAATTTTAATCTCTTTAGTGTCTCACAAATGTGTGATAAAAAGAATAGTGTTCTTTTTACTGACACTGAATGTATTGTTTTATCTCCAAGCTTTAAGTTAATTGATGAAAGTCAAGTTTTACTTAGAGTTCCTAGAAAGAACAATATGTATAGTGTTGATTTAAAAAACATAGTTCCTAAAGGAGGTTTAACTTGACTTTTTGCAAAAGCCACATATGATGAATCTAAATTTGGCATATAAGGCTAGGTCACTTAAATTTTAAAACCATGAATAAATTTGTTAATGGAAATCTTGTAAGAGGTTTACCTTCCAAACTTTTTGAAAATGATCAAACCTGTGTTGCTTGTCAAAAGGAAAAGTAGCACATAGCCTCTTGTAAGTCTAAAACAGAGAACTCAATCAATCTTCCTTTACATTTGTTGCATATGGACTTGTTTGGTCTAATATTTGTAAAAAGCCTTAAGAAGAAAATGCATTGCTTTGTTGTCACATATGATTATAGTAGGTTTACACGGGTTTTCTTTCTAGTTACTAAGGATGAGACTAGTGGCATTCTTAAGTCCCTTATAACTAGGATAGAAAATCTAGTATATCACAAAGTTAAGGTGATTAGAAGTGATAATGGAACTGAGTTCAAGAACAGAGAAATGAATTAGTTTTGTGAGAAGAAGGATATTTTGAGAAAATTTAGTGTAGCTAGAACTCCTCAACAAAATGGAGTTGCTGAGAAGAGAAATAAGACACTAATTGAGGCTGCTAGGACTATGCTAGCTGATTCTAAGTTGCCAACTACTTTTTGGGCAGAAGTAGTTAATACTGCATGCTATATGCAAAATAGAGTGTTAGTAGTTAAGCCTCATAACATGATCCCATATGAACTTTTTCATGGTAGAACACCAACTTTAAGTTTTATGAGACCATTTTGGTATCTTGTTACCATTCTCAATACCATAGATCACTTAGGAAAATTTAATGGTAAGGCTGATGAAGGTTTCTTTGTTAGATACTCTTTGAATAGTAAAGCCTTAAGAGTATTCAATAGTAGAACAAGGATAGTGGAAGAAAACTTGCATATTAGTTTTAGTGAAAGTACACCTAATGTTGTAGGTAGTGGACTAGATTGGCTATTTGATGTTGATTGTTTAGCAAATTCTACCATTTTTGAACAACTTACATTGATGGGGTATGAGAAAATTTCACAAAAACTAACTTTTTATAAACCATTCTTTTCCTCACAATGGAAATTTCTAATTCATACTATTTTACAGTGTCTAAGTCCAAAGACTATTGCATGGAATGAGTTTAGTAGTACTATGGCATCTTCCATTATCTGCTTAGCTACAAATCAGAAATTCAACTTTTCAAAATTTATTTTGGATAGTATGATTAGAAACTTGGATAATTTGTCTGGCAAATTTTTGATGTATCCAAGGTTTGTACAAAAGAAGGTTGATGAAGATCTAAGAAAAGATAGTAAATGTAAAGATCAAGAGAAGGAAGATAATGTTAACAACACTAACAATGTTAATACTATTAGTTCAACTGTTAATGCTGCTGACACAAATAAGGTTAATGTTGTTGGTGGAAAAACACGCATTGAACTTCCATTTGATCCAGATATGCCTGCTTTGGAAGATTATAGCATATTTAACATCTCAATAGATGATGAAGATGATGGTACAAAGGCTGACATGAACAATTTGGATATAACAATCCAAGTCAATCCTAATCCAACTACAAGAATTCATAAAGATCATCCTCTTGATCAAGTGATTGAAGATTTTCAATCAGTACTATTCAACAAAGAACAAACCATAAAGACCTTCAAAACTGCTTGTTTGCTTGCTTTTTATCACAGGAAGAACCCAAAAAGGTAATTCATGCATTGAAGGATCCAAGCTGGATAGAGGCTATGCAGGAAGAGCTTCTATAATTCAAGTTACAAGAAGTTTGGACTTTAGTGAATTTACCAAATGGAAAAAGGGCTATAGGCTCTAAATGGCTTTTTAAGAATAAAAAGAATGAAAGGGGAATTGTGATAAGAAATAAAGCAAGATTTAATTGCTCAAGGGTACACACAAGAAAAAGGGATTGACTATGATGAAGTCTTTGCCTCTGTTGCAAGAATTGAAGCAATTAGGCTATTTTTAGCTTATGCTTCATTTAAAGATTTTGTGGTGTATCAAATGGATGTAAAAAGTGCTTTTCGCTATGGGAAGATTGAAGAAGAGGTGTATGTATGTCAACCACCAGGATTTGAAGATCCAAACTTTCTTGATAGAGTATACAAGGTTAAAAAAGCACTGTATGGACTACATTAAGCTCCTAGAGCCTGGTATGAAACCTTGTCAACATATATGTTGGACAATGGGTTTCAAAGAGGGAAAATTAACAAGACCTTATTCATCAAAAGGCACAAAGGTGATATTTTGCTGGTTCAAGTTTATGTAAGATGAATATAATCTTTGTTCAACAAGAAAGGAGCTATAGCAATGCATTTGAGAATTAATGCATAGAAATTCACTGATTCTATAGAACTACATTCTTCTTGGGATTACAAGAAGTAAGTTTATGTGGATGATATCATCTTTGGTTCAACAAAGAAGGAGCTATGCATTACATTTGAGAAGTTGATGCATGAGAAATTTCAGATGAGTTCTATAGGAGAACTTACATGCTTCTTGGGATTACAAGTGGAGCAAAAGAAGGATGGAATATTTATTAGTCAAGATAAATATGTTGCTAAAATTTTAAAGAAATTTAGGTTTACAGAAATTAAGACTACAAGTACACCAATGGAAACTCAAAAGCCTCTGCTCAAGGATGAAAATAGTAAAGAAGTGGATGTTCATATGTATAGGTCAATGATTGGTTTATTGATCTATCTTACATCTTCAAGACCTAACATCATGTTTGCAGTGTGTGCCTGTGCTAGATACCAAGTCAATCCAAAGGTTTCACATCTTCATGATGTGAAATTCCTTGGATGTAGATTAATATCATGGCAGTGCAAGAAACAGACAGTGGTTGCAAATTCCACAATAGAAGCTGAATATGTGGCTGCTTCAAGTTGCTATGGACAAGTGCTTTGGATTCAGAATCAACTATTTGATTATGGATACAATTTTATGCATACCAAGATCTTTATTGACAATAACAGTACTATTTTCATAATTAAAAATCTTGTTTTTCATTAAAAACAAAGCATATAGAGATCATACATCATTTTATTAGAGATTGTAATGAAAAGAAATTGACTTAAATGGTCAAAATTCATACTGACAAGAATGTTGCAGATTTGCTTACAAAAGCTTTTGATGTAAGTAGATTTCAATATTTGATTGCTAGTATTGGAATGCTAAATCTTTAAAGTCTTTTATCGCTTTATGTTTTTGTAGAGTTTTGTATGAATTAGTACTGTTATTCATGTCATTAAAAGTTTCTGCTGTTAAGTATAATTAGTATTGTTAGTTATACTTAATACTGATGAGTTTCTACTGTTAGTTATACTTAATACTGTTAGGTATAATTAATATTGTGATAATTGTGAAAATTGCTATGTCTTGTGTTTTCTTGGTTTTTGGACTAACATTTTGCAGGAAAAGCAAAGAAAAGTGTTAGATTGATGATGGGAAAGCTGTTTAAAATAGAATTAGAGTTAATGCTGGTGACTCAAAGTTAATGCTGCTAGGCATAACTTAATACTACTGAGTTACTACTACTGGGTTGTTAAGGGGATTCTCCATAAATACTTCGATTAAATTGATTTCAATCATTTAATCAATCATTTAATCGATTTCATTCTCTCAAATACTCTCCATTTACAAACCCTAACTCAATTTTATCATCCATTATCAAAACTCAACACAAATGACGACTCTAAAGTTTGCAGATACTCACAATATGGTTGCGTTTTTGTCTAGACCTACAAAAAGTGATGGGTTTGAACAAATTATGGATTTTCTGAATGCACATCCTATAAGATATGCATTAACGATTAATCCTACAATATATATTTCTTGCATCGAACAGTTCTGGTCTACTCTCAAGGCCAAAACTATCAATGAGGAAGAACAGTTACATGCCCTAGTAGATGGCAAGAAGATAATCATCACTGAATCATCTGTTAGAAGCGATGATAAGGAAGGTATTGATTGTTTACCAAATTCTACCATCTTTGAACAACTTACATTGATGGGATATGAGAAAATTTCACAAAAACTCACTTTTTTATAACGGCAAATTATATTAAAACTTGCAAGGAGCTAGAAAATTACAAAAAGAAAGATCTAGGATATTTCATCCAAGAGATCCAATCTAGATTATTTTTACATCTATTAGAACACCAAGTAAAAGATAATAAAACAATCTCGTCAAAAAGAAGATCCATATGCGACTTAGCTCTTCCAAAAAGAAGTTAATTGCGGAATTTCCAAATCACCCACCATAGGACATAGCAAACTCCTTCCAAAACATCTTTAAGCTCTTTAGATATCCTAATAGAATTAAACCAAGCAATCCAATCTTCATTGGAAGAAAAATCTTGAATACTTAAGTCCCACCAACGAGCAACTTTACGCCAAAAAAACGAGCCATTGAACATGAAAAAAGAAGATGGGAACTAGATTCTCCTGCTAAGTTACAAATAGGGCACATAATAGATGGGGTATCTATCCCACGAAGAGATAGATTGAACCTCGATGGGAGCTTATCTAAACTTACTTTCCAAACGAAAATATTAATCTTTATCGGGACAACCTTTACCCATCTAGTAGGAGAACCTACCGTAGGTAAAAGAAAATCATCAATGTAAGTACGAGTCGAACTAACAGAGTACTCACCCGAAGAATCAAGAAGCCACACCCATCTATCAACAGAATTAGATAAAATAAATGAAGCAGTAAGATCTACAAGGCTACGAAATTGATCTTCCTCTATACCTCCATGAGGGTATCTACGAAACGAACCAGAAAGAGAAATATCTTTAAATTTATCTGCCACAGTGATTTGCTTCCTGTTCTCCAAAGCATATAACCACGGGAATAATTGCTTTAAAGGAGTATCGTTAAGCCATGTATCATCCCAAAATGAAGTATTAACTGCATTCCCCACTTTCTTCTTCAATAGCGAAAGAAAGTTAATACCTTGAGAAGATAAGGAACCAACCTCTCTGATGATATTGTTCCAAGGAGAAGAACTAAAAGAATAACCTGTAGGCTTAAAAGACAACTTCGCGCCATGAATAGCAGAAACATGACGAGACCAAAGAGACATACCTTGGGATAAATATCTCCAAACCCATTTGAACAATAGAGCTCTATTTAGAGCAAAAAAACTAGATATACCAAGCCCGTCTTTTTTTTAAAGCTAAAATTTTCTTCCAACCGATCATAAAAATCTTTCTTTCGTTCTTATCAACCCCATTGAAGAATCTGCTACGCAAGGATTCCATTTTATGAAGGACACCTATAGGAGCTTTATACATTGACATTTGGTATAGAGGCAAGAAAGTGAGAACTGATTTAGTTAATGTGAGATGACCACCAATTGTCAGTCACATCATCCCAAGAATTTCGTCTAGAACTAGATATCCCAACCTTGACACCAAGATAAGTAAAAGGCATTATAAAAGTAGCACAACCAATGATTTTGGCAGCAACTTTAACTTCCTCATGCGAAACACCTATACCCATTAGTTTACTCTTGTGGATATTAATTTGGAGACCCGATGCCATGAAGAAACATTTAAGCATGCGAACAATAGTGACAACATTCACCCTATCCCATTTACCTATGAAAACTGCATCATCAACATAAAAAAGGTGGGACAAAGTTAAGGTTTCTTTAATACGCTAACCCTTGAATAAACATGTATTCAAAATATTGTTGAACGAAAGGTGTAGACTTTCCATAACTAATATTAAGAGGAAAGGAGATAAGGGATCTCCCTGCTTCAAACCCTTATGAAATTTAAATTCATAAGTTGGGTTGCCATTAATAAGAATCGGACCCCATTGCTGAAGTAAGACAACCGTGAATCCACTCTCTCCATTTTGATCCAAATCCAAAGTTACTTAGAATGCCATCTAAATAGTCCCATCTAACTGAATCAAACGCCTTTTCAAAGTCCACTTTAAAAATCATAGCTTTTGATTTATGGAATTTACACCACGATATAAGCTCATTTAGGATGAAAGGACCGTCAAGAATTTGACGATTAGGAACAAATGCTGATTGAACATCGCTAATAAGATCTGAGATAACCATGTTTAGACGATTAGCCAATATCTTAGCAATGATCTTGTAAAAGCTACCGATGAGACTAATCGGACGGAAATCCTTTACCAGATTTGCGTCTTGTTTCTTAGGAATAAGGGTAATAAATAAAGAATTACTTCCAGAAGGAAACTTACTAGTTGCAAAAAATTCCCGAACGGCATTAATCACATCTTGGTTAATGATCTTCCAATAAGTACGAATAAACTCAAAAGCAAACCCATCAGGTCCAGAAGACTTATTTGTACCACAATCCCAAACCGCTCTCTTAATCTCACCGGTCGTAACGTCACATTCAAGATCTATATTCTGCTCTAAAGAAAGTTGCTTAAACATGGAAGGATCAAGATTGATAGAAGGACCAGAAGGCATAGAAAAATGATTAGAAAAGTGATTAAGAAATTCGTTTTTCACTTTAACCGGATCGTCAATCCAATCCCCTTCAACAAGAACACCACGAATAGCAAGATGAGATCGCTTCTTATTAATATTGCCATGAAAGAATTTAGAATTCTCATCACCTTCAATAGACCATCTGATTTTTGCTTTCTGTGCCAGGTCTAAAGAATGCCGCATATTGATATCATGAAGGTCTTTCCGAAGAGACATCCATTCGTTAAGAAGATCTTCATTACTGATTCTATTATCAAACATTTTATCAATATCTAAAAAAACTTACTTTTTATAAACCATTCTTTTCCCTACAATGGAAATTTCTAATCCATACTATTTTACAATGTCTAAGTCCAAAGACTACTGCATGGAATGAGTTTCGTAGTACTATAGCATCTGCTATTATCTGCTTAGCTACAAACTAGAAATTTAACTTTTCAAATTCATTTTTGAAAGTATGATAAGAAACTTGGAGAATTTGTCTGGAAAAATTTTGATGTATCCAAGGTTTGTACAAGTATTTTTGGATCAACAACTAGATGGGATATCAACTGATAAGAGAATTTATATTGCACCCTCTCACACTAAGAATATTTTTAGAAATATGAGAAGGGTAGGCAAAGGTTTTTCTAGTAGAGTAACACCTTCATTTCCAATAATGGTGGTACAAAACCAATCATAATTGGGTAAAGGTTCAGCAATTCCAACTGGTCCCTATCACACACCCACCATTATTCAATCATCTACTCAACCTCAAAAGACACAAAAACCTAAGAAGCCTAAGAGAAATGACACTCAGGTACCTCAGTCTAGTGATCCTACTGAACATGTTACAGATAAGGCTGTCCATAAGGAGTTGGGTGATAGTTTGGTGAGGGCTGCCACTACTGCTTCTAGCTTAGAAGCAGAGTAGGACAGTGGTAACATCAATAATACCCAATCCAAGGTAACACCTAATGAATATAGTTCCTAAGGAACTAATATAGGTGGTGGTCCCAGGTGCTAAGAAACCATGAGGGGTACTACTGCTCGAACTAGGTTTGAGAGTGTATTTAAACATTCTAATGATTCACTGCTCGCAGGAGGTAACACACTTCAAAGTGATGAGGATAGACTTAAACTTGATGAATTGATGGCACTATGTACCACTTTACAAAACAGGGTTCTTGATTTGGAGCAGACAACTAGTTTGAAAAGGAGGGTCAAGAAGCTTGAAAAGAAAATTAGGTCAAGAACTCATAAGCTGAAGAGATTATACAAAGTTGGTTTGACTGCTAGGGTAGAATCCTCTGATAATGAAGAAAGTTTGGGTGAGGATGCATCCAAACAGGGGAGGATTGATGCTATTGATGCAGATGATGTAATTACCCTGGTTAGTGTTCAAAATGTGGATGAAGTGATGTTTGTTGCAGAACAAGAAGGTGCTGATGAAATGGAGGTTGTTGAAGAAGTAGTTGAAGTTGTTAGTGCTGTTAAGCAAATTATTGATGCTGCTAAAGTTAGTGCTGCTGGTGATATAGTTAGTACTGCTAGTGCTGCAACAACTGTTAGTGCTGCTACAACAACTACTGCTACAACTGTTAATGATATTACTTTGGCTCAGGTACTTAAAGAAATGAAAAGAAGTACAAAACCCAAGCAGAAAGGGGTTGTTATACAAGAGCTGAGTGAATCTACAACAATAAAATGTTCACAACTATCTTTACAATAGTCACAGGACAAAGGTAAAGGGATATTGATAGAACCTGTGAAGCCTATAAAGAAGATAGATCAAATCAGGAGTGATAAAGAAACTGCTTTAATGTTACAAGCTGAATTTGATGAAGAAGAAAGACTTACAAGAGAGAAAGCTAAAAAAGAAAAAGACGCTAATATTGTCTTGATTGAAACATGAGATGATATACAAGCAGAGATTGATGCTGATCATCAATTGGCTGAAAGAATGCAAGCACAAGAACAAAAAGATTTGTCTATTGAAGAAAATGCTACATTATTTCAACAACTCTTAGAGAAAAGAAGAAAGCATTTTACAGCTAAAAGAGCAGAAGAGAAAAGAAACAAACCACCAACAAAAGCTCAATAGAGAAAGATAATGTGTACTTACCTAAAGAACATGGAAGGATACAAGCTCCAAGATCTAAAGTTGAAAGGGTTTGATTCTATCTAAGAGATGTTTGACAAAGCATTCAAAAGGGTAAATACATTTGAAGACTTTAGAACAGAGTTGGTAGAGGGTAAAGAAAATAGAGCAGGAACAGAGCTGGCACAAGAGATTCCAAAGAAGCAAAAGGTGGAAGATGACAAAGAAACAGCAGAGCTCAAAGAGTTAATGGAAGTCATTCCAGAGGAAGAAGAATAGCTGTTAAGTCTCCAAGTATTGTTGGCTGGAAGATTTATAAAGAAGGAAGAAAAAGCTATTATTAAATAATGAGAGCTGATGGAAAGTCTCAAATGTACATGATCTTTAGTCATGCGTTAAAAAGTTTTGACAAGGAAAGATTTGGTAGATATTTGTACAAATTGTGTAAAATGCTAAATATGAGTTAACAATATCAGTGGAAGACTTGGATATATGAATTTTATGGTGATTATAAAAAACAATGTTGAACCGCATGAATAAGACAAAGTATAGTAGGAATCAACAAGATTACAAAGTGTCTGAGTGGAAGCATTGATTAATCATGTGGCAGTACATTCCTGTGAGGATCAACATGGTGCAATTTATAAGTGGTAATAATAATGTATCCTCTTACACATCTACACTATAATGAGTTGAAAAAGAACTTATGATTGACTTATAAAAATGAAATTCTTATCAGCTTCTTAAATCCATCATAAAACAACTTAAGAAGTAAAGAAGTGTTTGGAAGCATCCCTAGTGTTGATGAAGCTTTAAATGAAGAAACTAGATGATTTTGAAGAAGAATATCAAGTTTAGGGGAGGATTGTTGGGATTAAAAGTCTTCTTGATGCCAGTTAAAATTACTGCTGCTCAATTCAGTGAAAATGCTGCTTAGCTGGAAGTTAGTACTTGCTAGTGAAGTAGTATTAGCAGCTGTTGAATCTTTAAAGAAATACGCTAAGTAGTTACTACTGCTAGTACAAAAGTATAAGACTGCTCAGTTAAAGTTAATGTTGCTTAGTGCAAAAATAAAGCTTGACGTTAATACTCTAATACGGCAAGTGAATATCAAGTTAACTGGTGCTGCCTAAATTAGTACTGCTTATATTATATGTTATAAAGATGTTTAAAGAAAAAGATTATATGCTCGATGAAAGTATTGTAGAGCCGACTGAGGATCCTTGGTGGTAATAAAAATGAAGGTCCTAGTGCATAAGAAATATGGAATGTACCAAACAACCGATAAATCAATCTTAGTCGTAAAATTCGTAGCATTAAGAGGTATTTGTAACCTAATACTATTAAGAGTATTTCGTTATTAAGAATCCATAAATAATATTGAGCTTATTTGGTTGAATTAGTATGTGTATTGAATACTGTTTTCATTTGATAATTCTTTTAATTAAAGATTAGATACCGCATAATCTTTAATACATTAAAAACATAAGTTCACATAGTTGTGTTAGGAATTATCTAATATAACTAAACTTAAAGCAATCTTAAGGAATTCGATTCTATTAAAGTGGATCAACACCTTAAAATTGTAAAATCAAATTTCCCCCCAAAATGAAAGGTTCCATACCAGATATAACCTTCCCTAAAAAAGACAAAAAAGGGAGTGTAGTCTATTGGGCGGCCCCTTTATAGGCCTGGCGGCCCCCAGATATATCTGGGACCGCCAAGACCGCCCCTAGTGACCGTTGGGTTTTCCCAGCCTAAAAATACTGCACCATCCTTGCAGAAAAAACACACTCCCTTAGCACGAAAATTATCTAAATAACTTTCTCTCTCTAAAATCTTCTTTCTCTCTCTAAATATCTTGATCACTAACATTCTTAGATCTTGTTTCAAGAGATCTAATATCTTTTTCTCATCTCTTCTTTCTCATTCAAGTGCAAGAGAAGAACATTCGTATTCGCCAAGAAATGAATTGTTATTTAGTGATCTCGCATCTCTTCTTCTAAGTATCAAATCTCTATTGTAATTATCTTGTGTAGTTGTGTGATTCGGATTGTGTGTAAAACCGATAGTATTGATCTAGTGATTGTGTATTGATTGTGAAGTGGTAGATTGGTTCTAGCTAAGATTAGGACTCGACATTTAGCTTAGTGTCGGAAAACAACGTAAGCGACGTGTAAACGGTTTTCTCAGCCTAAAGGGAGCTTGTTGACATAGTGAAATCTCTAGTAGGATACTCGGGGAGTGGAGTAGGGCGAAGAGGTGCTTCGTAGCCGAACCACTATAAAATCTTGGCGTCTTGGTTTGATTGTTCCTTTACCTATCTCTTCATATTATTGTCATTATTATTTAGCTTTAGGTTAGATTGTTATATTGTTTGTTCATATTGTGAATTGGTTAAACAAACAACTCGAATCTAAATATTTTGAAAGCAAACTTTTAAAACGTAAACGAACCTGTAAACTATTCAACCCCCCTTCTAGTTTCCACAATAGGTATCAGAAGCCAAGGTCATTCAAGATTTTTAAAATATATTGTATTTTAAATCTTGGATCGATTTATGGATTCCGACAAATATCTAGAAGGGCAATCCATGCAAAGACCACCACTTTTTGAAAGTGATAGTTTTATTTATTAGAAAAATAGATTTGAGACATATGTTAAATCAAAAGATCTAGATCTTTGGCATGTTATTACCAACAGTGATTTTCAACCTACTGTACAAAATCCATAAACCAAATTAGATAAAGTTATCCCGTTTGAAAAACAAACCGGTGATCTCAAAAAGAGACTTGCGAAAAATAATGAAGCTAAAATGGTTATTTATAATGCTTTGCCTAGAAAAGAGTATGAAAGAATTTTCATGTGTAACACGGCAAAATATATTTGGAAAACTCTGTTAATCACCCATCAAAGTAATAATCAAGTCAAAGATAATAAGATCGACCTTTTGGTTCAATAATATGAACAATTCGTCATTTTCGAAGACGAATCTATAGATAGTGCTTTTGCTAGATTTAATACTATTATTACTAGTCTAAAAGCTCTTGATGAAGGTTATTCTAGCAAGAACTATGTTAGGAAGTTTCTTAGGGCTCTACATCCTAAATGGAGAGCAAAGGTCACGGCGATTGAAGAGTCGAAAGACTTAATGTCACTATCCCTTGATGAACTTATCGGGAACCTCAAAGTTCACGAAATGATCATTAAGAAAGATTTCGAAATAGTCAAAGCAAAAGTTGAAAGGAAATCTCTTGCTTTAAAGGCTAAGAAAGAATCTAGTGATGAAGAGTGTTTGACTTCCGGAAGTGAAGACGAAGAGTACGCCATGGCGGTAAGAGACTTCAAGAAGTTCTTCAAAAGAAGAGGAAGATTCGTGAGACAACCTCGGAACGACAAAAAGACGTTCCAAAGAAGCCGAGACGACAAAAACGGTAAAAGTGATAGAAAATGCTTTAGATGCGGCGACCCGAATCATCTTATTGGAGAATGTCCAAAGCCACCGAAAGACAAGAACCAAAGAGCTTTTGTCGGAGGTTCTTGGAGTGATAGCGGTGAAGAAGATGATGAGAAGGTCAAAAACGAAACGTGTCTCGTAGCTCAAGCATCAAGTGAGGTATGTTCCGAATCCTCTTACTTTAGTGATGAAAACTCGTCAATAGATGATTTAGTATTAGATAATGAATATGATAAACTGTGCAAAATGAGTTTAAAGATAATCACTAAAAACAAAAGATTAAAAGCCACTAGAAATAGTTTA
>BQNB010019384.1:3936-38936 GCA_026074375.1 Tanacetum coccineum | reverse complement strand
TCGCTGAGGGCGGCCCCCATATCTCAGGCGGCCCCAAAGCACATTTGGGCGGCTCCTTATCGATATGGGACCGCCATCAGCAGACACTGGATATACACACTTTGTCAAAAAAAATTCTAAACACAAAACCAAACACACCCATTCTCTGCTGCAGCGACGAAAACGAACAAAACAACCCAAAAATTCAAAATCAACCATTAAAACTTAAATTGAAGATCTAATCAACACCTAAAATCATCCACAACATCTTAAAGATCATCAATTGTAAGTCATTTTATCTATTTTCTTTCATTTTGAGTCTAGGGTTCATGATGAACACAAAAATTGAAATTAGGGATTTTTCATTTTTTTTCAATTTAGCACAATTAGGACTACTAGGTTACAATGTATAACTAATATGCTTCTCGTAGACATAGGATTTGCATACATTAGTAAGTTTGTCGAAAAAATTGATTTTGAACCAAAACCTTAATTTTATTTTCAAATCACTCACGTTAGAAACATAATAAAATTGTTGTTATGCATTGTTAATACAACTTAAAAACGTTTTCAAACACATGCATAATGATCTCATGAACAAAATTCGAGATACATAATTAATATGTATTTTTCGACATGTGTGGATGAGTAAAATCAAACTAATATGTATTTTTTGACATGTTTGGATGAGCAAAATCAAATTAAAGAGCGTTTGGGTTAACTCTTAGGATTTTATTTTTAGGTCGAGTTGATCATTACTCCATATTTGTCACATTTAGGCACACACTAGAAGCTATGTTCATATAACACTACAAGTAAACAATATTAAAATGTGACTTCAACAACTTTCTTTCTAGGTAATCATGCCTCGCAAATCATCCGAAGATCACAAAAATACAAGACACTATATTCCAATGATATCACATGAATACCGTTCACCTATAAAAGAAAGACTAAGAATCCTTGAAAGTCGCTACATTCATGAGGGTCGGGTGGTTTTTAATGACTTTGCGGATCTAAACTATGTTCGGTCTATGTTTAGTTTTCTTGAGTTTAAATGTCTTCTTGAAATCAATGACCAAATTTGTCCTCGCTTCATACTTGATTTTTATAGTCAATATCAAATAAATTATTCCAACGAACGTCAAATGTTTGTCGAAATTGTAATTCAAAATCAATTCTTTTCGTACTCTCTTGAAGAATTTGCTCAAATTCTTGGCATTCCTTGCGAGGGTGCTTGCGTCTTTACCGACAAATGGTCACTTGACGAGTTGGCATATGATGTCCCCATGGATGGTCCATACCAAACCAACCCTCCTTCTCCTGATGACATCATTTCATTTATTCGAAATGATCGAGAAGGTCAAGTCACTCGCATCCGTCATGAGGAAGAAATTGATGTTCAAGATCATCAAATTCTCACTTGTGAAATTGTGTGTACCTTGAAGCCTTTAGAAGAGATTATCCGAGAAAATGTTTTCTGTCTGGGGGTAATCGGGACCATGTTCTCACGTGTCTTTGTTGCATGCTTTATTGTGTTGTAAACTCCGAAAAAATCAACCTTGACTATTATATGGCAAAACGAATGGAGTGGGTCACTAAACAACCTAGGTTAATTTTACCTTATGGTATGTTGTTAACCCATTTGTTTAAATTCGTTATGAGTGAGAGTCCTGAGTTGTCAAACGAGTCCTATGTCTTGTACAATCGTTCAGAACATCAACCCGAAACACCGTAACTCAAGTAAATAAAACCTACAACATGCCAATGGAAAATGGAAAATGGTGGAGGAAAAATGGTTGCACCTACAAAGGATTTGTGTCGTGTGGACCGTCGAGACTTTGACGGAACTGGTGTTGCAGGATGTGCATTGACATAGATGGATTGAAAAGATGGAATCCGTGGTAGATAATAGCGGATGTTTGGCTAATCAAAGGGTGAAGTATGCCTTGAGTTCATTCATTGGCAAAGCTTTGACTTGGTGGAATACTCAAGTCCAAGCAAGAAGCCAAGATGCTGCTAATGCAATTGCCGTGGAAGACTTCAGCCATTGCTCAAACGACCCGTTAGTTTGTGTCAAAGACAAAGATATTGGGAAGTTGATAAGGCGGAGTTAAGAATCATAGTTAAAGGTTGGCGCTTATCATGCTGGATACACTAATCGATCTATGAGTTGTCAAAGTTGGTTTCCGACATTTGTAACAAAACCTAAGGAGAAGCGTGTCACAATGTACAAAATGGGTTGCCACTCAGATTCTTGAATGAGCTTCAAGACACCAACCTGCTACTATTCAAAGTGCTAACTTACTGCAGATATAGACTGATGAGGCAGTCTACAGTGGTACATTTGGCTAAGGCTGGTGAGAAAAGGAAAGAAAGGGATGAGGCGAGTAAGTCAGAAAGTGTTGGAAAAGACAAAAAGAAAGCTAAAGGGGGACGAGGGTTTGTAGCAGCAGTTCCACCCAAAGAGAAAAAAGAAAAGTTTTACCCAAAGTTGCTTAGTGTAAGGGTTTTCATGCTGAAAAAGGACCATGCTTAGTGTGCTATAATTGCCAAAGGCCGAGTCACATGGCCAGAGAATGTAGAGCACCGGTTGGGCATGCAGAGCCGATACGAGCAGTTAGGCTAAGAAATTGGCAGAGAGCTTGTTATGAGTGTGGAAGTTTGGATCACTTACGTCCAAATTGTCCTAAGTGGAACCGAGAACGTAATCAATCTGGAAATCAAGCTAAGCGTTAGAAGTGAAATAAAAACACCCGAGGCAATGAGAACCAAGCTAGAGGAAGGGCTTGCAACGTGAATGCTGTTGATGCTCTTCAGGATCCTAATGTAGTGATGGGTACGTATTCCTTAAACAATCTCTATGCTACTGTGCTTTTTGATTCTGTGCAGATTTTAATTTACATGATCCACTAAATTAGCACAAACAATCCTATTAAATAGCGAAACCTAGTATAGCGAACCCTGGATATGAGATAGAAGAAGCTAATGGTAGGAAAGAAGAAGTTGATTAGAATTTTTCCATGGCTGTTAGACTAGAGCTGAGGAATACTATTTCCATATAGACTTAATACATTAGGACAAGGAAGTTTTGATGTGATAGTAAGAATGGATTGGTTGTAAACCAAAAGTGCTGTGATCGTGTCACGAGAAGATAGTTATAGGATACCTGTAGAAGGAGTTAGGTAACTTTGTGTCCAAGGAGATACATAAATGTCAGGAAGACAAAGACGTTAATGAGCAACAAAGGCGAATGAACCGACCGTTAAGTCTGACATTCCTATAGTACTGATTTTGCAGACGTATTTCTGAATGCCCTATCAAGCTTACCGCCTACAACACCAGAGTAATAGTTTCGTATTGATTTAATTCCTAGCGACCGACGCCCGTATAACGAAGTCCCACGTAATCGACTAGCGCCATTGAGAGAGGCAAGTAACAGTCGGGGCAACTTCAATGAGTTGCAAGACAAGGGATTTATTCGAGGACCAAAGTTACCTCACCATGATGAGCGCACAGTATTTAGTTTGTCCAAGAAGAAGGATAGATCGAATTACGCATTAGCAATAGACTATCGTGAACTAAACAAGTTGACCATCAAGAATCGTTATCCACTCCCTAGGATTGGCAATTTGTTTGACCAACTTCAAAGAGCGCGCTACTTCTCTAAAATAGACCTTCGATCTGGTTATCATCTACATCTAGAGAGTGCATGATGATGATATCTCGAAGACCGTGTTCAGAACATGATATGGGCATTTTGAGTTTACGGTTATGCCATTTGGATTAACAAATGCACCCGTATTTTTCATAGACTTAATGAACCGAGTGTGCAAACTGTACCAGGATAATTTCGTCATAGCGTTTATTGACGATATCTTGATACACTCAAAGAAGAAAGGAGGATCATAAAAATCATTTGAGATTGATGTTAGAATTGCTAAGGAAGAAGAAGTTGTGTGCGAAGTTCTCCAAGTGCGAGTTTTGGTTGCAAGAGGTACATTTTCCTAGGACAAAGTGTAAATCACAAAGGTATTCACGTGGATCCAAGTAAGATTGAGGCGATGAAAAGTTGGAAAGCCCCTACAACACCATCTGAAGTAAGATCATTTCTAGGATTGGCTGGATATTATAGACGTTTCATTAAGAATTTCTCCAAGATTGCTAAACCTCTTACTTCGTTGACTCAGAAGAATCAGAAGTATGAGTGGGGTGAGAAGCAGGAGAAAGCTTTTCAAACGTTGAAGGACAATTTGTGTAATCCCAATATTGTCCGTTACCGTAAGATGGAAGAATTTATGGTTTATAGTATGCGTCAAACTAAGGAATTTGGGATGTTTTTCTTATGCAAAGGGATAAGGTAATCGCCTATGCATCAAGACAATTGAAGATCCACGAGAAGAACTACACGACTCATGACTTAGAGTTAGGCGCGGTGGTGTTTTGCGCTAAAAGAAAAATAAAAAATTTATATTGGAGCATTATTTAACAGACAAAGAAGAGTTATCTATACAGATCATAAGAGCCCTTCAACACATATTCAATTAAAGGAGTTGAATATGCGTCAAAGAATGGTGTTAGATGTCTAATTAGTAATTATGAATGGAGATTAATACGCATCCTGGTAAAGCAAATGTCGTGTTAATGCTTTAAAGTAGAAAGGAGAGAGATTGAAGCCTCGACGGAGTGCAAATCGATGGTTGCACAATTCAGTCCTGGATTAAAGGACTGATATTGGCAGCTCAGTGAAGCATTTAAGGATGAAAATAGTGAGTGGCTTGAATGATTGAATGGACAAACCAACAAATGGAAAAGAGATAAGAATGGAAGCCTATACAATTGGATCGTATGATGGGTTCCAATATTGGGCCGGTGAAGAACTAAGATCATGGATGAAGCTCAAAGACGAGGTACACTGTGCCCTCCTAGAGCAGACAAAGATGATATACTATGATCTTTCGAGACATTATTGGTGGCCGGTATAAAAAGGAAGATTGCAATTATGTTAGCAAGTGTTCGACATGCCAAAAGGTAAAGGGCTTAACATTCAAAGACCATCAGGGATATTGAAACAACCTGAATACTGAGTGGAAGTAGGAGAAAATAGCTATGACTTCATAACACAAAGTTGCCAAGGTCAAGTAGTGTCCAAGATGCGAATCACGGGTCATAGTTGAGTAGTTGAACCAAACCAGCACATATCCTTGGGAAATACGAGATGATTATAGTATACAAAGCTAGCAAGGTTATACATCGATGAGATTGCTACACGTCATGGTGTACCAATAATGATTATTTCTGGCAGGGATGGACGTTTTACGTCAAGTTTTTGGCAAACGATGCAAAAATCGATGTGAACAAAGTCGTTTAGATATGAGTACGGCTTAACATCCTCAACGGATGACAAAGCAGTGTACATACAAACGAATAGGATATGTTTTAGAGCGTGTGTGAATGATTTTTGGTGACCAAGTATTGAATATTCATTTGTCGTTGGCTGAATTTTCCTATAATAATAGCTATCATTCGATCATTCGATGTGCTCCTTTTGAGGCGTTGTATGGAGAAGTATAGCTCAGCCTGTATAGTGGGGCTGAGATAGGAGATAGCATACTAAATGACCAGAGATGGTGCAAGAAATGACTGATAAAATGGTGTGTGATTTAGAGAATACAGTCTTAAAGCTAGCTATAGATCGTACAGAAGAGCAACTCAGATAATAGAAGAAAACCTTTAGAGTTTCAGTGGTGATCATGTAAATGGTTGAAAGTCTCACATTGAAAAGGTGTTATTGCGGTTTGGGAAAGAAAGGAAAGGTTTAGCTTACAAGATTTGTAGGCCCATCTCGAGATCCGAGAGGATTGGTATTTGTGGCAAATAGTTAGAGAATTACCTAAAGAACTGAGAGAGTGCATGACCCATTCAAGTGTCAAATCTAAAGACGTATGGTTTAGCTGATCACAATTTTTTGAATGTGTCGTAGGATGAGATAAGGTAAGAAATACCTAACGTTTTGTAGTAAGAGCCTTAAGATTATAGACCATGAAGTCAAGACACTTAAGCATAATAAAGAAACCTATTTGGAAAGTGCGGTGAAATACCAATGTGGACCTAGAGTTATTACCAGGGAACGTGAGGATCATATGCAAAGTCTAAGTATCCCTATTTGTTTTGAGAATGCTATTGTCGATATTAATGGTAAAAACTCATGGACGAGAATTACCAAAAGTGGAGGGGAATATCTGTGACAACTGATATTTTAGCAGGTATAGATTTTTGAAGCCTGTATATAATTCATGTTTTTATGTGTGTCATTAAGTGTTTTAAATGTGTTTTTATATTGTATGAGATGGAAGTACATGAGTGGTGGGGGTCAATTCCGTTCACGTAATATTCTGTAGTACGTATTAAGTAAAAGTAATTAAATAATATTAAAAGTATAATTTGTGTAGTATTTTAATAGATTTTTAGATACTTCTATATTTAAAGAATGTTAGAAATGAAGGTTAGTTTGAAAACTAGTTAGAAAGTTCAAGGTTTAGCAAAATAAGTAAAGGTTTTTATAAAAATAACTAAATTAAAGGGGTTTTTGTGTAAATAATAAATAAAAAAAAAAATAAAAATAAAAAAAGGGTGTGTGTGTTGGGCCGGCCGAACAAAGGGAGGAGGAAAAAAAAGGAATCCCAATTTGACAACAACTCTAATTTTGGTAATTATCTCTTAAGCACTATAAATACAAATCATAACCTAAACAAAAATCACTTTGATCTCTCTCTCTCTCTCTTTGATCAGACGAACAACACAAGGAGCAAGGGAAAACCCAAAAATTTTAGGGTTTTGATTTCTAAGCTTAAAGGTATCGATTTCTTAAACCTTTTTCAATTCAATTAAGTTTTAATCATGTAACAATCATTAAAGATAGACTAGGGTTTTATATTTATGATTAAGTTATGTAATTAATAATGTAATTAATGGTTTTAAACATCAAAAATTGTTTTTAGGGTTTAATTAGGGGGGGTTTAAATGTAATGTTAGGGTTTATCATGTTAAATTCGTAACTAAAATCTGGGCAGAATTTTAGGTCATCTTGCGAGAGCCATATCTCGGTCATACGGATAGCTTTTATTGATTTTCCTTAAGCCTAAAATTATCTACAGAGAGTCTACTTTCCAACCACTAGGTTTCATGAATTAAAAGTGAGTTATACTCTAGAAGTTAGTCAAACTAATCAACAATATTCATTGTCAAAACTCAGTTTTATGCCAGATTCTAGTTGTTTGTTAAGAGGTCCAAAAACCATATCAAAACGTCTTTTTAATTGATGGGCTTGAAACTTAGCATGTTCAAGAGTTTATAATTTTCTGGAATTTTGTAAAATTTCCTAAGTGTGAATGGTCTGCTCAAGCTAAACTTTTTGAAAGTCAAATCAGGTCATATTATGGACACTTTGTGATGTTGAATTTTTATAAAATAGTTAGACTCATTATTTTTTTTTTAAATCGTAGAAGCTCACAACTCATTAGGGAGCTATGGTATGTAAGAAAAGAAATAATTAGGTGTTTAAGTATTTTATTTAGAGTCATCTTGTGACTATAAAAACGGATAAAAATCAGAAGTTGAGAAGTAAGTTTGTGAGTAATATTGAGGTTAGGCAGTTATAGGAGATATATAGGAGAGTTGAATTAGAGATATGATATAAATTATCCTCATTGTTATTGATACGTCGACTTGGGTGTTGTGAACCTAATCGATGGTAACATATATGTGTATTATTTTGTTTAGATTCTTTGCAAGGTTAATTGAAGAGTTTGGATTTGCTTTGCATCGAGGTGAGTTTTACAGCCCTACTTTTTACTTATTTTGGGATGGAAATGATGCAAAACTGTATTTGAATTATGAACCGTCATATGTGTTTTTAAGTGTCGAACTATATGGTTGCTTTGTGCAGTCTAATGTGATATTGTATGTGTAAGGCATTGTGCATGGTGAGAATGGCATGGCCTAGTGATGAACCCGAACGGGACATAGCTAGTCAAGTTTTAGTCATGCGCGGAGATAGATTGTGGACGGAGGGTACGATCGACCTCATATAATTGGATTTTGGTTTGTTATAGGATAGCCACCATAAATTTTGTAAATATTGTTTTTGTTGATCGCGGTGTCATATGTGTATCTTAAACCTGTAACTCTCACCAACAATTATGTTGACGTTTTAAGCATCATTTTTAGGTGAGCAAAACGTGTGAAGAGTTAGGAAGAGGAGTTAGCTGGACCATAGGCTTGCATGCGGAGTCTATGATTATCTGTTTTAGTTATGAATTATACTTGTCATGTTTTTTCTTCATGCATTATATGTTGGATTTTTGTTTTGGGTGTTGTGATAACACGCTTTGATTTTGGAGTTTAATAAATGTCATTTTTAGTTTTTTCTATTTTGACGCCTTATCTTTGTGATGCCCTATTGAATCATGCCTTGCGATTCCGCCTTGGCGGGGTGTGACACCAAAACCCTCTACTGAGGGCGGGCCCCATATAGGCGGCCCCCAATATATTTGGGACCGCCAGGAGATATGGGACTGACATCAGCAAACCATAAAATAGAACACTTAAAAAAAATTCAAAACAGAAAAACAAACACCCCCTTACCTGCTGCCATTGACGAACACGACTCAAAACCCACCAAAACTCAAATTCAACCATTAAAACATCAATTGAAGATCAAATCAACACTAATAATCAATCCTAATATCACAAAGATCATCAATTGTAAGTCATTTCATCTATTTTCTTTCAATTTGAGTCTAAGGTTTATGATGAACACCAAAAATTAAAATTAGGAATTTTTGTGTTTTCTTTTCATTTTGTACAATTAATACAAACTATGGAGTACAATGTTAACTAAATAAGCTTCCGTAGATATAGGTCTTGCATACATTAGTGAATTTGTTGAAAAATTAATTTCGAACCAAAACCCTAATTTTACTTTTAAATCACTCACGTTAGGAACATAATAAAATTGTTGTGATGCATTGTTAATACAACCTAAACCGTTTTCAAACACATGCATAATGATCCATAACAAATTCGATATACATAATTCATATGTATTTTTTGACTTGTTTAATGAAGCAAAATCAAATTAAGGAGCTTTGGTTAACTTTAGGGATTTAATTTAGGTAGATGTTTAATCGATACTACTCCAAATTTTTATATTTAGGCACACACCAAGAAACATTGCCTCAAAGAGGACATATTACATGTGAAAAGTAATATAATGTGATTTCATTTTCTCTAGAAATCATGCCTCGAAAAACTTCTAAGATTACAAAAATTCAGACACTATAATCCATTAAAATTTCAACATGAATTCCAATAAAAGAAAAACTAGAAAACCTTAGAACGTTCAAATTCACGAGAGGTCGGGTGGTTTTTTTTGAATAACTTTACGGATCTAAACTATGTTCGGTCTTTGTTTCATTTAGTCGAATTTGAGTGTCTTCTTGAAATCAATGAACAAGTGTGTCCTCGTTTTATTCTCGAGTTTTACAGTCAGTATCGTTTGAGTTATTCTGACGAAGGTCAAATTGATAGTTCGAATTGTGAGCAAAATCAACTCTTCTCCTACTCTCTTGAAAATTTTGCTCAAATTCTTAACGTTCCCTGTGAAGGAGCGTGTATCTTTACCGATAGGTAGAGACTTTGTAACACCCCCAAATTGGGTCGCAGCGGAATAAGGGTCCGGGGCGTGTTACTTCTCAGATCAATAACACAAGATAATATAAGAACGACCAAAAAGTCGTTTAAAACTGATACATTGGATTTAATAAAGTATGTGTTACAAAAGCCCGAAGCTTTACTTGTTTACTTGTTATTATTACAAAGATTTCCAGCCCATAACAGATATACAAAATGTAATGCGACTAAATCTTTAATGCATGACTTTCAAAATATAACCACCACTTATCCTTTACGGCACCTCGTGCTTAATGACCTCCTGAAAAACATTGCATTTAAAAACGTCAACATAAAGTTGGTGAATTTCATAGGTTTATGTAAAAGTATAAGCAGGACCGCAAGACTTTCCCCGTGATAATGCAACAGATGCAGACATCACAAAATGCAATTACGTTTGCCTAAGCTCATGACACCGAAGCTCGACATAATTGAATACAATATATAAATATTGCCTACATTGCCCGTGATGATGTTCAACCCGTAACATCCAGTATCCGACATGATATACGTTCGTTTCCAGTGATAGCTAGTCACCCGAACGGGGAGGTCAATCCCAAATAGATCTATCTATAATCATTCGCGCTCACATTCCAGTAATTGACAGTTCATGATTCATGGGCATAGTGGGTTATCGCTACTTAGGCAACACGTAATCATGATAAAATGTACACTTGCGTCCAATTTGTAAAACATGCATATGTTTCTCACCCCAAAAACTTGTAATTTAATAATTGTAAAACATGGGGCTATGAACTCACCTTGAGTGAGTAAACTGATAACAAAATATCCCAAGTAAAAACGCGTTATGCTAACGCCCGAATGCAACCTAGTTTAATATGAGGTCGAAAACAGTATTCAAGATACGTTTTCTAACAACAACTTGTATATAAATCCTATATAGTAATCATCGACTATCGTTCGTGCTATCATAATTTAAGAGGTCATATACATGACTACGAGTTAGTAAGGACACTTTAAAACGTAAATCCAACAACTCGTCATACTCCATCCACATAACCTCATTATGAAATTCCTAGTAATATAGCACATCAATAACTATTCAAACATATATAATTCTACATAGCTATATCACCATCTAATCCGTTACGTGAAATCGAATTACAAAGTAAAAACGTTTATATTTACGCCTTTAGCAAAAATGAACATAACTTTTGTCGTTTTAAACCCGTTTCTCGCATTCTTACGCCCACACTTTCGAATTAAGACGAGTGGATCATAAAATCACATTTTTATGTTATTGAGATTCATGCGATGAATAGTGGTTTTACTGTTCATTTACAAGCTATAAAATCGTTTTTTTTATACTTTTTAATTAACTAAAACACGTATAGCCGTATCTTATCGTTAAAGCACCGTTTTTAGCGATTCCTTTCGAACACTTCTCGTAATTGAAAGTTTTTATCATATTATAGATGGTTTACAAAGTAATAAGTTTCGCCATAATAGTAACTTTTATAAATTTGTTTATAAAGTATTTAGCGTCGTAAACTCGTAACCTAAAAAAAAAGTTTTGTTTATCTCTTCTGTTATTAATCTGTTTTTCGAGTTTCTTATCATTTTGGAATCCTCATGAGGTGTACTATCTTTATAAAACATAAAATGGCTGCTTCCAAAATCAAACCAAAACAAAAAGTTTGAGGTTTTGTGATTTAGACATGTTTTAAGCTTGATTTTTGTACCATTAAGCTTCAACACTTAATTGCACATACTTTACATCAATTATATCTTATGTATTACATATATAAAATCCATTAGTTCATACTTTGCTCATGTGAGTCTAAGATTTAACAATTTTAACATGTTATTTACATCATTTTCATTTGCAACTTATTAAGTTAACATAAAAACCCTAATTTGCACTTATACATGTTCATACTTAACCAACATGATAAAACACTTATACATCCCTTTTAACATCATATTAGCATCCATGTGACATGAAAATAAGTTCATAAAACATTAATCATAAGTAAATATCCATTTTACATATTCAAAAGTATCCTAGATGGTGATTTAGCTAAATATAACACATGAACACATAAAATCTTAGCTATGAAATGATTAAGCTTTATTATAACATTGCTTGGATGAGTAGGAAAGAAGAATCTCAATCACACCCTTGTGATTAACACTCTTGGCTTGAAAATATAGGATGAAAACCCTAATTTTCCCAAGAAACCCTAATCTTGCAATATCTTGTTAAAACCCTTTCAAAGCTTAACCAACCCTTCAATTCTTCTTAGAATACCTTAAGTATGATATGTAAACACTAATATGGTGAAAGAAAATCAAACTATGGATTGTGTTTGTTAAGGGTTTTGAGCCGTGGGGTGTTTAAGAGAGAAAGGAAGAGTTTTTGTGATTTCTTTGTTAAGGAATGAAGTAAATGAGTTTTCCACTTCATGTGCATGCATATTTATACTACTAATGAGATATTATGAAGATATTTGAGTCTGTCTAGAGGAAGTATGCAAGGTGGACGGACTTTGGAAAGAAGTGAAGCTTACCTTGGATAAGTTTGGCTAGTCATGAGATCAAGTTGATGCAAGATGCATGTATGAACATATTTGTGAAGTTTCCTTGGTCCTATCTTATCCTCCTAGTCACTTATACACGAAATTATGCATGTGTATAAGTTAGGATATGTTTTTGAGATCTTTTATATAATTAATTGCATTATATGAGTATAATGATAGTATAAATCAAATACAATGTATAATTTGTACATTGTAGGGTTTGGTTTGAATTCTTTCATGAAGAATATATATAATGTGATAAATACTTGAAGTTTTAAATAAACTTTAAGTATTAGGTATAATTTTGGGTATTTGATGAAGCGTAGATAAGTTTAAACTTGCTTTCCGGTGAAGGCCTAAACGATTTTATCGCGAAACCTAAACACTTAACGTAACAATAAAAATAAAAGTGGGCCAATGAAAATAATGATCCACTAAATATATCATATAACAACTGCTTGATGTAGTACATTTAATGGTTTAATGCACGTTTACATGTATGATCAATTTTAGTTACGTGATTTAGCTTAACGATTACGATTTAAAAGCAAACGCGTAAAACCCTAAAAATAAATTGTGGATTACATAATGTCGTACAATGACCTAAAACACGAGGTGTTATAGACTTAATGAGTTGGCATACGGTATCCCTTCGGATGGTCCATATCAAACCAACCCTCCACGAATGATGAATCTCATAAGTAATGTCTTCTAAAATATTGCTATTGATGATAGGTGAACAAAAGAATGTCTTAAGAAAGACACAAAAGACCAAGAACTCACCATAAATCTTACCTTAATGAACACACTAATTCTTTACAAAAATTACCATTCATAAAAATACCCTTACGAACCATTCATGAAGGAAGAATTGTTGATGAAACATTTGATTCCAAAGGTATCTTAGAAAAGAACCTAAATAAAACCGGATTTCAAACCTTTCTTCATTTAAAAGGAAATTTATATCCAAAATGCATATACGAACTTTATCAAACATTTGAACTAACTCTTGTAAATGATCTTTGGATCATATTGTTTGAAATAAATGGAAAGAGAGTTGGTGATTCATTTCAAGTTTTTGGAACACTACTCAATATTCCGTTTGAAGGACACAGTTTTTACAACAACGAATGGTCTTTAAAATCCATCAATAAACACAACAATACTCCAACAAAAGATCCTCTCTATACCAAATTAACACATCCAACCTCAATCATATACAATATAACTAAGAAACGTATAAATGGTTTCAAGTTTGCTTTTGAGGATCCTTGTAATCTTTTCCTCGAAGAACTTTGTCCTTATCTCAAAGCGGCACATCTTCTCATTCATGAGAACATCATATGTACCGTTGATATCGATAAAAATCTATTGTCATCTTGTGAAGCCTATAAGGTTTTCTGCATCACTTCCTCCACAACCTTCAACATCTCTCATTTCATTATAAATCGAATAAATGACTTTAAACATCGATCCAATGGCATCTTACCATACGGATTTTTGTTGTCAAAATTTCTTGACAATCTAACCAAATTTTCTCCAAACAATCATAAGTTCATCTCCTATCCAACTAAAATGAATCTTTTACATATCATCTCAACTAACGAGAATTCTGAAGATGATCGAAGTGCGCATCATGATCATCACACATAACATAGATGTAGTAATGTAACACATGTGTTTGATAGGATTATTATGATATTTTCTAGTCTGTGTTCCATTCCGTGCAAGTAAATTTAAACTAGGTATTATTATGATATTTTCTAATCATGTATAACTTCCTCTAATCATGTTTAATGATTTCTATGTGACATTTAGTAGACATTTTAGTCATTTATATGCTTTATCTTGGCCATATTACATGACTTACTCTCTCCTTTAGATATATTATGTGATTCTTGAAGTGATGGAAATGCCTTAATCGCCCTTCTAATCCTTATTGACCACTCTGAAAAAGGATTAAACTTTTGGGAAAATTTTGTGAATCTCCAGAAAATGGTCCCCTTAAATATAGGGCGGCTCCCTAATATATATGGGACCGCCACTAATATAAGGGACCGCCATCAGGAAACCACGAAATTTTCCTGTCCCCTCTTTTTCTGCAACTTTGACCATATTCTACTTAGGTCCAACCATCCTTTCCCTTCTAGACAAAACACCTCCTAGAATCTTCATTCTCCAATACCATGCCTTCCTAAAATTCCTCTATATATGACCATCATTCTTCTTCATCTCAATCACATCCTCACTTCTAAATCTTTCAAGTTCTTAATGCCATCCTCTAGTAAAACCCCTCGTAATTATTCACGAAAATACCAAAGGGACATTTTCAAAACTTGGATACAAAGTCATGGTCTTCCTCCTTCACTACCTTCTCTTTCGCCAACTAGGACTACTCCCACCTCTCCTACCTCAATAACTCTCTCTCATATTCTTCACCTTTACAAAACCCAACTCAAAACCTAAATAAATTCATCATCTATCAAACCTGCTTGACATAAATTTCCAACAAGCAATTGAAGCCATAAATTCTTCACCACCTACCTCACCATATATCCCTCAGCCTTGTTTAGATCAAGTAAACTTTCATTCGAAATTTTGTCACTGTTGCTTGAATACCCGAAATCTATTTGATACATTGAAAAATGACCTTAATCGTATCAAATCTCTCATCATTGGTCCTTCTACTCAATTTCCATCCTCAATAATAACCTCCTCACCATAATTAAGTAATCTCGAAAGCTTAATTTCAACAAATAATAAACAATCCCTCTTTTGATTATGGCATCTTCTACTCTTTAAGAACTCACTAGTGTATATCTATGCCTCATTATGTCTTTATCTACTTTCTATCGTAATGATTCATACAAATGTTGTATGAATTTGTCTTAGCTCTTATTAAGATCTAGTTTTAAATTGCATGATGAATGTATTTGTTGGATGTGCTATTGTATGAGTTTCTTGTTGGTTGAATGAAACTCTTCTTTTGTTAATTTAAATACAATGTGTTAACTTGAAAGATATTTGTCTTGCACTTGTACTTCTAACTTTGTTTTGTAGCAAAACAATTTTCATAATATCGATCCCTTGGAGCCCCAAACAAGGAGGAGCATACATCAAGGGGAGTCTTGATATCGTCGATTTCTTTCTTCCTTCAACAACTCGACGGTCATTTTTTTAAATTTGACAAAAATGGGGAGAAATGTAACATAACTCATTTAATAATTTGACATCTTTAATTTTATTTAAAATGAGTTTATATTTTTTTCATCATCAAAAAGGGGGAGATTGTTAATACAAATAATGTCTAAAAATGTTATTTATATTTTTCGACCTCTTAATGTTTTGATAATAAAAAAATGTAAAAATGTTTACAATAAAAATAAACGTTTACAAATTATTAAATGTAAAATTCCATTTCTAAGATTAGTGATCACTTAAGGTATGGATAAATAAAATAATTAAGCATGATTAGTGATTAAGAAATAATTCTACAAAATTATTTTCTCAAAAATACATTTACAAAATATTTTCTAATTAAAAGAAATGTTTTATTAAAAACTTAAAATTTGAAATTCAAATTTTCCCCCTAAAATAGAAGGTTCCATAACAGATACAACCTTCACCACAAAAAGACAAAAAAAGGGAGCGGAGTCTAGTGGCGGCCCCCTTATAGGCCTGGCGGCCCCCTTATATATAAGGGACCGTCGGGACCGTCCCCAGATAGCTGTTGGGATTCCCTGCCTATAAATACTGCTCCATTCCTAGCAGAAAAACATTCCTCTTGGCACGAAATTTTTCAGTCTTTTCTTTCTCTCTCTAAACCTTCTTTCTCTCACTAAAACTTTTGATCACTAACATACTTAGATCTTGTTTCAAGTGATCTAATCTCTTCTTCTCATTTCTTCCCTCTCATTCAAGTGCGAGAGAAGAACACTCGTATTCGTCAAGAAATGAAGTGTTAATTAGTGATCTCTCCTCCTTTCTTCTAAGTACTAACACTCTATTGTATTTATCTTGTGTATTTGTGTGATTCAGATATTGTGTAGATCTGATAGTGTAGATCTTGTGAGTGTGTATATCTTGTGAAGAGGTAGATTGGTTCTAGCTAAGATTAGGACTCAACATTTAGCTTAGTGTCGGAAAATAACGTAAGTGACGTGTAAACGGTTTTATCCGCCTAAAGGGAGCTTGTTGACATAGTGAAATCTCAAGTCGGATACTCGAGGAGTAGAGTAGGGCAAAGAGGTGCTTCGTAGCCGAACCACTATAAAATCTTGGTGTCTTGGTTTGGTTGTTTCTTTCCTTATCTCTTTACATTATTATTGTTGTTATCTTGTTTTAGTTTAGATAGTTATTGTTTGTTAATATTATGATTTGATTGAACATATAACTCGGATCTATAGATTTTTGAAAGTAAACTTTTAAACGTAAAACAAACGTGTAAACTATTTAACCCCCTCCCCCCTCTTCTAGTTTCCACATAACCCCTACCTCATTATCCATCGTACTGAGGCTCTCTACATGTGCATCATAATCTAACCATACCATGCACCTAGGTACCTGTACCCTAACCATATCATCCCTAACTATTTGAGCATTTGGATTTGCTATTGTTTCATCAGATATAACGCTTGTTGGGTTGCTACATTTTTTATCATATTGCGCACAATCCTCTATGGCATACCATGCTCCTATATCACTAAACTTCCTAAGATCCCCTTCTGCTGTCAAATTGATGATATGACGGGATAACGAGTCGAGATGTTTAAGAAAGATTTCAATTAGGGTCCATATACTAAGGCCATGATTCGGGACTTTTTGGATTATGTCTTTGAAACGAGTCCACGAATCGTAGAGATATTCATCTTGATGTTGTTGGAACACCAAGAGTTTATCATGGAAGAATATATCAAACCTACCTACGATAGAATAACCATACCTATTCATCATAATTTACAAATTTACAAATGTTACAAACTAAGGGCACAAAGAAAAAGATAGACTATAAGAAAGCTAATATACGGAATTAAAATCTCACTTAAAAGGATTCAAGCGAGTAGAACTAAGCTAAACTATGATCAAAACCTAACTATTCCCCACATGGCGGCGCCAAAAACTTGATGTGCGGTTGCCGTAGGACTTCTACACGAGAAGTTTTACAACTCCCTAGGCAGGAGAACTGATGTTGTAATAGTTGATAGGCTTGATCGCATGGGTTGTTATCGTTCAGTCGAGGAATAGGTTGGAAATGCTTGATCACGGTCTAACAGAATTCTAAAGGTTGAGAGAAGATTATTTTTGTATTTTTGTATTTTATGGAAAGACATAAAGCAAATATTTGGAGAGGTGGTTGATTTTAACTATTAACTAAATATAAATCTACACTAATGGGGATAACAATAAGATAAAAGACTATGTTTATTTAATCATATATTACTCCCTAGATTGGTTCTCCTAGTGTTGTTGTCTTTTCACCCTTGCGATGATCTGTGTAACTATTTCCTAATTCATGAACGAATTACATGAAGCCGCCATCTACTTAGTATTCCGCTAGAGCGACGCACACGTAACATCTACTTAGTATTCCACTAGAACGACGCACACGTAAGGTAATATGAAGACTATTACATGGCCCCTAGGAGCTCACTAAGTGCATGTGAAATATATTAATAAGTGGATCAACCATTTTTGGGGGCAATGGGTAGTATTGAGAATGTACCCGATGGTTTTCTTTTCTACCACTCAATCAGTTTTAGTACTTATTATACGCGAAGTAGCAAAGCTGGTTTTCTGTGCTACCTAACGTGCACATCCATCACAAGAAGCAACACCACTAAGATCTACATTCTAGGTTTCATACAATCATAAATAAACACAATAGGAGGTTTAGCTAAGCATGTTAAAGATAAAGCAAGAACGATAAATCAAACAACACATGGATATATTGAATGATTAAGTAAACCTTACTTGATTAAAACATGAGTTGGAGGAAGTACAATAGAGTTTTTAAGACCAAAACTCATCCCTAACAGCTGCTAAATGAACTAGGGTTTGTACCCTCTTTTTATTCTAATGTTACCCACTCAAAACCCTAAATTCGGGTTTGTATATATAGGAAAATCAATGTGATGGCGTCGCGTTTTAATCATGACGCCGTCATGAATAGAATATTCTAGATATTGGGCTGGGTCATATGCTCTGACGCCGTCTTGGATTAAGGTGACGTCGTCTTGATCTTTGTGGTGATGGCGTCACGTTATATTTGTGACGCCGTCTCCAGCCACTGTAGATGAATTCTTGGTAGATGTTGGTGTAGGTCCGTAGGCTCGTCCATTTCTTCTCTAAATGAGCCAAAGTCATACATAATTCTTCCAAATGCCTTCCAAATGAGAAATACCTGAAAAGGAACGATTAAGTACCTATTTGGGGCAAAAATGCACGATTTTTAGGGTTAAACAACCCCGAAAAAGTGTATAAAATGACACCTCATCAACCTGCTAAGCGTAAAAATAAGAAGCACATATGGAAACCTAAGGGTAAGGTGTTCACTGAAATTGGATATAGTTGGAAACCTATAGAAAGTACCTTCACTATTGTTGGAAATAGGCACCCTTTAACTAGGATTACCTCCACTAAAGTGGTGCCTACTAAGGAAACCACAAACAAATCAGTTCTTACACCAACTCAAGGAATCATAGTTTAAAGCAGGAGATCCAAAGCACTAAAATTAGTAGGATCGAGTAGTAAATCTAAGATCATAGAATCTAGAATCTCTAACATCTCAAACCTCACTCAATCTGGGGGATCCACTATTTCCAATGTTCTATCTTCTTTTCTTATCGATTGCAGGTTGTCCAAATTGTTCTGTGCTAGTTATTGGTCTCGCTGATGCCCTAAAGCATGATGACCGAAAACCGCTCCTTCAGCACATCAACTTTGTTCACAAATATCTGGGTACTATAAGATTCGGTAACGATCACATTGCAAAGATTATGGGATATAGAGATTATCAGCTGGGAAATGTTACAATATCTCAGGTTTACTATGTGTAAGGGTTAGGTCACAACTTATTCTCTGTAGGACAATTTTGTAATTCAGATCTTGAGGTTACATTTTATAAACACACCTGCCATATTCGTGACTTAGATGGTGTTGATTTACTCAAGGGATAAAGGGGCTCAAACTTATACACATTGCCTTTGGAAAATATGATGTCATCCTCTCTTAACTGTCTCTTGTCCATGGCGTCCAAAACCAAATCTTGGTTATGGCATCGAAGATTATGCCATTTAAACTTCGATTACATCACTCAACTAGCCAAACAAGGACTGATTCATGGGCTCCTAAGATTAAAGTTTCATAAGGATCATTTATGCTCTACCTGTGCCTTAGGAAAAAGCAAGAAACACTCCCACAAACCCAAAGCTAAAGACTCCATTCAAGAAAAACTCTATCTGTTGCATATGGATTTTTGTGGGCCAATGAGGATTCAAAGTATCAATAGGAGAAAATATATACTGGTTATAGTTGATGATTATTCTCGGTTTACATGGGTGAACTTTCTACGATCGAAGGATGAATTTCCAGAGTTTGTGATTAAATTTCTCAAAATGATTCAAGTTCGTCTAAATGCAACCGTTTGTAACATCACGACTGATAATGGCACAGAATCTGTCAATCAAACACTAAGAGATTATTATGAAGAAGTCAGAATCTCACATCAAGCATCAGTTGCTCGCACCATGTTGATCTTTTCAAAGGCTTCATTATTTCTCTGGGCAAAAGCAGTTGCGACAGCTTGCTATACTCGAAACTGATCATTAATCCGAAAACGTCACAAGAAAACACTATATGAACTTCTTCATGATCGAAAAACTAAATTATCTTATCTCCATATCTTTGGTGCTCTCTGATATCCCATTAATGACAGCGAAGACCTTGGTAAGTTAAAACCTAAAGCTGATATATGAATCTTTGTTGGTTACGCTCCTGCAAAGAAAGCATTTCGAATCTATAACAAGAAGACCCGTGTGATCATTGAGACTATCCATGTAGACTTTGATGAGCTAACGGTGATGGATTCTAAATAAAGCAGTTCAGGACCCACACTTCATGAAATGACTCATGGAACACCTAGTTCAGGACTCGTGCCACAACCTCCTTCTTCAACACCTTTTGTACCACCAATAAGAAATGACTAGGATACACTAATTTAACCGATGTTTGATGAATACTTTTATCCCCCACCATGTGTTGATCCTCCAGTTCCTGAAATTGTTGCTCCAGTTCTTGCTGTTTTAACCGGTTCACCTTCCTCAACTTCTGTTGATCAAGATGCACCATCACTAAGTACTTCACAAACTCCTCAAACATTAGTATTCCATGTTATTCCTCCCGGTGCTGAAGAAGCACATCATGATATTGAATTTACACATATGGATAACCATCCCTATGTTAGTATTCCAATTCTAGAACCAAGTTCTGAAGAATCCTCTACTAAGGTTGTTATTCCAAATCATGTGCACTCACTAAATCAACCACTAGAACACATCAGTAAATAGACCAAAGATCACCCGATTGATAATGTAATTGGCGATCCTTTTAGACCAGTCTCCACTCGACATCAACTACAAAATAAAGCCTTGTTCTCTTATTTTGATGTTTTCCTTTCTTTTGTTGTACTAAAGAGTTATAAAGAAGCATTGATGGAATCTTGCTGGATTGAAGCCATGCAAGAAGAACTCAATGAGTTTAAACATCTTGAAGTTTAGGAGCTAGTACCTCGTCTGGATCATGTTATTATTATTACCTTGAAGTGGATATACAAGGTTAAATTAGACGAGCTGGGAGGTGTATTGAAAAATAAGGCTCGGTTGGTAGCGAGGGGATATCGTCAGGAAGAAGGCATAGACTTTGAGGAATCTTTTTCTCCAGTTGCATGACTCGAGACCATCCGCATCTTTATTGCATTTGTTGCTCACATGAACATGATCGTCTATCAAATGGATATGAAGACCGCGTTCTAAAATAGCATACTACATGAAGAGGTCTATGTCAATTAACCAGACGGGTTTGTAGATCCAGAGAATCCCAATCATGTGTATAAGCTGAAGAAAGCCCTTTACTGGTTAAAGCAAGCTCCGCGTGCTTGGTATGATTTGCTCTCATCGTTTTTACTCTCCCAGAAGTTCTCTAAAGGAACCGTTGATCCTACATTGTTCATCAGACGATAAGGCAAAGACATATTATTGGTACAGATTTATGTTGATGATATTATTTTTACCTTTACTAAACCTGAACTTTGTGAAACATTTTCTGAAATCATGTGTTCAAAATTCAAGATGTCGATGATGGGCAAACTATCATTCTTTCTTGGACTTTAAATTTCCCAAATTCCCAGAGTTATCTTTTTAAACCAATCAAAATTTGCTCTTGAATCACTTAAAAAGTATGGTATGGAAACCAGTGACCGAGTAGATACTCCCATGGTGGAGAAATCTAAATTGGATGAAGATCAACAAGGGAAAGTCGTTGATCCTACACACTATCATGGAATGATTGGCACCCTTATGTATCTCACATCCAGTAGACCAGACCTTGTATTTGTTGTGTGCATGTGTGCCCGGTGTCAGGCCAAGCCTACCAAAAAGCACTTACATGCTGTTAAGCAAATCTTTCGATACCTAAGAGGAACCATTAATATGGGACTGTGGTATTCAAAGGATTCTGCATTACACTAACAACTTTTGCAGATGTTGATCACGCTGGTTGCCAAGATACCAAAAGAAGTACATCAGGAAGTATGTAACTATTGGGTGACAGATTTGTGAGTTGGTTATCAAAGAAACAGAAAAGCACAGCCATATCTAGTACATAAGCTAAATACATCGCCCTATCTGGATGTTGTGCTCAAATACTTTGGATGCGATCACAACTGACGGACTATGGCCTTGTATTTAACAAAATACCTCTACTGTGATAATAAAAGTGCCATTGCTTTATGCTGCAACAACGTCTAAGACTCCCGATCCAAGCATATTGACATCAGATATCACTTCATCAAGGAGCAAGTAGAGAATGGGGGTGGCTGAGCTATATTTTGTTAGAACAGATTATCAGCTGGCGGATATTTTCACCAAGGCTTTGAGATGAGAAAGACTTGCATTTCTTTTCGACAAACTTGGAATGAAAAGCATGTCTCCTAAGACTCTAAAACGTCTAGCAGAAGAAGAGGAAGAGTAATGTTGGAAACTCTTCACATATCATATGTATCATATGTAAATAAGAAAATATAAAAACACAAAAAGATTTTTCATTTTATACAAACTTAAGGGGCTTAATATGTCAATTTTATAACATGTTTAGACCTAAGGATAAGTTTAAAATGAAAAGGGAAGGTCTTATAAACATCAAGGGCCATATTTTCCAACTTTGGAAAAGTATCCGGCTAACCCCCCTTGGTTAACACATTTCTCACAAAACACTCTTATTCACAAATCCAAACGCACCTTTTTCTCACTACACATTTCGCTCGGTTCAAAGGCAAAATCAAAACTCATTCTTTTTCAAGCTTTAAAGGTCATTCTAACTCGTTAACTATCTCCTTAACACTACTCTGGTAAGAGGAATTGGCTTAATTCTCCTTTTTTACACTCAAAATCTTTTACATTCGATTTAGCGTTCATATGAATTAAAGTTGAGATTTTGTCAAATTAAGTGAGGGGTTTTACTCATTAGGGTGCGTCTAAGCCTTGTCTAAAACAATTTTATATATCTTTAACATATGCGTGAGATATTGTGATTCCTTTGAGTTGAATGATGCGACATGTATAGCTTGTATGTTTGTTTGTGGGTTTGTGTTATTTAGCATCTCTATAGCATCCTTGTGCCCTTGGAAACTATGTCTTCCCCTTAGGATATCTCTTTTGCTTGGAAAATTATCTCCTAAGTGCGTGGTTTCTAAAATGGCTATAAGTTTGCTCATTTGAATTCTTTGTGTGTGTTAGTGATATGTCAAGTGTCTCTTAAGCCATGTTATTTGCCTCTTAGATGCCATTATTTTGTTGGCCTTATGTTTCCTTGTTATGTGTGCTTGAAATGGACTAAAATGAGCTCATATGTTGTTCAAAGTTAATAAAAGTGTGTATGCTATGATTCTTGATTGGATTCTGATATGTTTGTGACATTTATAAAAGGTTTTTGATTGAAAAAATCTAAGTTAGAAGTCATGAATCAAGCAAAACATGTTAGGCTTTAACTGTGAAAAATATTTTTAAAACATAAACCGTGTGAAACATGTTATGTTCTATCCATACGAAATATGTCATTTTGTGCGAAACATGTTATGTTCTATCCATGAGAAATATGTCATTTTGTGCGAAACATGTAACACTTTATCCATGTGAAATATGTTTTGTAATTTTGTGCGAAATATGTCATTCTATACGAAACATGTTTACAACATATTCATGCGAAACATAACAGGGTACACATTCAATGCGAAATATGACAAATTATGAAAAGAAACTCTGCCCAAATTTTTAAAATTTTTTTTGTGTAATCTTGTGTTTAAAGTTATTTTACATCACTTGCCATTTTTAAATGTGTATTATTTGCCCTCTGATTGAATGTTTGTCCTAAGTTCTCTTAGACTTGTCTAGTTAACTTCATCAGTTGACTTTGACTATTGACCTTAGTTGACTGTATTCTTAAAGTGTGTTAATATAGACATGTTTGCATGAAACCTAATCATATCATATTCCTAAATCTATCAAATCATCAAGGATAACCAAAATAGTCAGTAAAATATATCTGTTGTGTATATAAATTGTATTGGTTAATTCTTAAGTAGAATCATGAATCCACAAGAAATTCAATAAGTGACTGCTCATGATGAGAAATGGGTTTCATCTACTGAAAGGGTCAAGATGATTCCTACAACTGTTAGACTAGAAACCATTGTGCATCAGAAAGAAGAAACATTTCATGTCATTATTGATGTGATCATGAACTCAACATGCTTCAAGGCGTTTACTATCTCTGCAGAAGTCCCTGAAATATTTATGCAGAGTTCTAGTACACTATCAAAAAGGTTAAAGACACAGATTCTTATGAATTCCTTTTGGCCAACAAGAAGTGCATAGTCGATGCTGAATTTTTTAGAAAGATTCTTGATATCTGTCAAAGAGTTGAAGGTCAAGAATTTACTGAGCTACAAGATGATGATGCTAGACTCACCTTCATCATTGACCTTGGCTACAAAGGTCTACTACATAAGTATACTAGCATGTATGTGGATCATATGCATCAACCATGGAGAACTCTGGCAGCCATTATCAACAAGTGTCTCTCTAGGAAGACTGAAAGCAATGATAGACTTAGAAAATCCAAAATTGACATACTGTAGGGCATGTTCTACAGGGAAAATTTCGACTATCTTGAGTTGATTTGAGAAGACTTTGCTTTCCAGATTGACCACAAGAGGGAAAAGAAGTTGATGTGCTGTCGTGTAGGGTCAATTTATTGATTACCAAGTTTTAAATTTACATTTAGCTGACTTATCTTAAAACAACACTTTAACGGGCAGTGTACCCGATCGGGTAGAGCTTCGTGGAATGTAGGGTGTCGAACACTAAGAGCGAGGTCATTAACCTTATATTCTATCAGTATCTTAATTAATCTAATTGAGTTAATTCTAATTACTTGTTAAACCTATGCTAAACCTAGTTCTAATGGCAATGGGGGGTTTACAGCCTGAGAGACTGGCACAGGTTTTATGGTTACAATAATCAATTCAAAACATAATAGACAGGCAAGAAAACAATCAAAAGATAAAAGAGCAGTACAAGCCAAATGATAGAAAACCGTATTAGCCATATTAAATCCGATTAAACACTGGTTTGTTTGTTTAGTGCAATGATTTCTTATCTCAAAGCAGCATATCATTCTTAAGACTTAGGCGGGACATCATCCTAAGACCTAGACACGTTAAATCCTATAACAATTAATGTATCCGCATAAAGCATCCTTTGAGTTTAATTATAATCTATCTAAGGATTAAAGCAATGGTGATCTTGTTAAACCCTAGCCTATTGGGACTTTACCCACATACTGTTTGATGGTATTTTATATACTGGTAGTTAACTGTTTAAGTCTTTATCAATTAATTAAGAACATACTTGTTGAAACATTACGGGTCACCTGATGGTCCAACTAAGCTCATAATTTAAAGACAAAGATAGAACATTATTTGAGATCCTATTGGTCCAATGATATAAAACACAATATAGAGAGCTATCCCAGTATCTAGTTCACTTGTTAGGCATAACCAGACCCAGTTGAATGATAGGTCGCATATTCAAACACGTAGACAAGTATCATGTGATAACCATAATTAAACTTTCAATGATAAATTAAGAAATCGATTTTAATACAAACCAAACATTAAATCTTCATTAAGATGGCTAATACCCTAGGGTATTAGCCCATAACTATTGTAATTATACAAGCGTGATCAAATAACCAAGGTAAACTAAACGTTTTACCGAATGATACCAAAACTTAAATGATTACAAGAGTATAGGAATTACACGGTGTCTTCTGTGGAATCGTGATCGATGCTTGACCTTTGGTTGCTCTTCTTTTCTTCAGAAAATCGTCTTTTATGTGTATGGTATAGAGAATATGATTTTGCACACTAAAAACTCGTTTTTGAGTCTTCTATTTATAGTGTCTGAAAAAGACTGGATACGCCGTATTGAGCTTGGTCAATACGGCGTATAGGGGTGTTTTCCTTGGAGTGCGCGCTAAGTTTATAATCAATTGAATATAACTTCCTAAAATATAATTATTCACAAATCTCTGAATAGTTATCCAGCTAGATACGGCGTACAGGGAAACATAGATACGTCGTATTGGGAAGTGAGAATACGCATTTTCTTGTGAAGTCCAGGCGCTGATACGCCGTATTTTCATTTGTGGATACAGCGTATTGATCAGAAATAAGCAATCTTTAAATATCATCGTTTAAGTTCTAAAAAGTGCGCCTTTTAGCATGTCTTCACAAATCACTCCGTAATTACTGCAATTTACAAATTTAAGCAATTAAGTAACGATTCTTGCAATAATTATATAAAAGTGGATAATTTATTCGGGATAAATGATGGTATAAATGTAACGTTATTTGATGTCATCAGAAGTATCCCCCCACTTGAATCCTACTTGTCCTCAAGTAGCCTATAGAAATTTATTGAAACTGTATCCCAACCGAAATTAAGGATTTTCTCGTTAAGCACTTCTTTTGTTTTAATTGCCTGTACAAGACCAAGCACCTCACGAAATAATGAAAATGAAAACACTCAGATCACTCAACTAATCTAGGGTGTAACATTTAATTGGTACGCTCATTTGCTAGGTCGTGATTAGTTTCATATCATATGCTTGAGAATGATACACATCTCCACCACTAGAGCTAAGGATAAATAAGTCAAAAGGTAAATTGGGTTTTTATTATAAGGCTAAAGTTTGATCATTCTAACAATCTTTCACCGATAGTACCACAACAACAAGGCAGCTGAATCATACATACATGGCCGTAACGACGGAATAGACATGTATAATTCGATCACATCCTCATTCGAGCTTAACCAAGGGTTACGATGAAGAATGATATAGGGTAGGGATCTTCTAACTTTCACCAATAGTAATAAACCAACAAGGCAGCTGAAGCATGCATACATGGCCGTAACGATGGAATATGTTAGGTCTTGATATTCAGGATCAATAAGCAATAAAGTGTTTAGTCTAGAAAGAGAAAGTAAAGAGAGAAAGAGGGAGGAGGATAATGAAATGAAACATGAATACACATACAAGACACTAGAAGACACCACTAGAGACACACCTCACAAATGAGGTGGTAGAGGGGTATTTATACCCATTTACAATAATGACCATGGAGCCCTTGTCTTCTAGACATTTACAATTTAGCCCCTTTGACTTATAGTCTTTGACTATTTACCTTCTACCTAACCTATTACACAATAATATTTCATTATTTATTACAAGACATTTATCTCAATAAGATCGTCACTTTTATTAATCCTAACAGAATAGACATGCATGTTCGATCACATCCTCATTCGCGTAAAACCCATGGTTAATGATTAGGAAAGGGAAATAAATTGTTACTCCCACCTCTCCTACCTCAATAACTCTCTCTCATATTCTTCACCTTTACAAAACCCAACTCAAAACCTAAATGAAATTCATCATCTATCAAACCTGCTTGACATAAATCTCCAACAAGCAATTGAAACATAAATTCTTCACCACCTACCTCACCATATATCCCTCAGCCTTGTTTAGATCAAGTAAACTTTCATTCGGAAATTTGTCACTGTTGCTTGAATACCCGAAATCTATTTGATACATTGAAAAATGACCTCAATCGTATCAAATCTCTCATCATTGGTCCTTCCACTCAATTTCCATCCTCAATAATAACCTCCTCACCATAATTAAGTAATCTCAAAAGCTTAATTTCAACTAATAATAAACAATTCCTCTTTTGATTATGGCATCTTCTACTCTTTAAGAACTCACTAGTGTATATCTATGCCTCATTATGTCTTTATCTACTTTCTATCGTAATGATTCATACAAATGTTGTATGAATTTGTCTTAGCTCTTATTAAGATCTAGTTTTAAATTGCATGATGAATGTATTTGTTGGAAGTGCTATTGTATGAAGTTTGGCTTGGTTGTTGAAATGAAACTCTTCTTTTGGTAATTTAAATACAATGTGTTAACTTGCAAGATATTTGTTTGCATTCTTGTACTTTCTAACTTTGTTTTGTAGCAAAACAAATTTTCATAATAATCGATCCTTGGAGCACCGAAACAAGGGTGAGCATACATCTCAAGGGAGTCTTGATATCGTCGATTTCTTTATTCCTTCAAAAACTCGATGTCCATATTTTAAATTAGACAAATAATGGGAGAATGTAACATAACTCATTTAATAATTTGACATCTTTAATTTTATTTTCTAAAATGAAGTTTATATTTTTTTCATCATCAAAAAGGAGGAGATTGTTGATACAATAATGTCTAAAATTGTAGAGTATGTGAGTTTTATTTTTCGACCTATCTTAATGTTTTGATAATAAGAAAAAAAAATGTAAAAATGTTTACAATAAAAATAAACGTTTATAAATTATTAAATGTAAAATTCCATTTCTAAGATTAGTGATCACTTAAGGTATGGACAAACAAAATAATTAAGCATGATTAGTGATTAAGAAATAATTCTACAAAATTATTTTCTCAAAAATACATTTACAAAATATTTTCTAATTAAAAGAAATGTTTTATTAAATACTTTAATTTTTTGAAATTCAACTGTTCCCTAAAATAGAAGGATTCCCATAACAGATACAACATTCACCACAAAAAGACAAAAAAAGGGAGCAGAGTCTAGTGGCGGCCCCCTTATAGGCCTGGCGGCCCCCTTATATATAAGGGACCGTCGGGACCATCCCCAGATAGCTGTTGGGATTCCCTGCCTATAAATACTGCTCCATTCCTAGCAGAAATACCATTCCTTTGGGCCCGAAAATTTTTCAGTCTTTTCTTTCTCTCCTCTAAACCTTCTTTTCTTTACTATGAAACTCTTTTGCATCACTAACTACTTAGATCTTGTTTCAAGTGAGATCTAATCATCTTCTTCCTCATTTCTTCCTTCATTCAAGTGACTTCTAGCAGAACACTCGTATCTCAGTCAAGAAATGGGGAGTGTTAATTAGTGATCTCTCATCCTTTCTTCTAAGTACTATACTCTTAATTGGTATTGATCTTGTGTATTTGTGTTAATTCAGGATCATTGTTAGATATGATAGTGTGATCTTGTGAGTGTGTATATTTGTGAAGAGGTATAGATTGGTTCTAGCTAGATTAGGACTCAACATGTTTAGTTAGTTGTCGGAAATATAAACGTAAGTGACTGGTAATGGTTTTATTCCGCCAAAAGGGAGCTCTGTTGACTAGTGAATCTCACGTCGGATACTCGGGGAGTAGAGTAGGGCAAAGAGGTGCTTCGTATTCGAGCCACTATAAAATCTTGGTGTCTTGGTTTGGTTGTTTCTTTCCTTATCTCTTTACATTATTATTGTTGTTATCTATGTTTAGTTTAGATAGTTTATAGTTATGTTAATATTATGATTATTGAACATATATAAACTCGGATCTATAGATTTTTTGAAAGTATACTTTTAAAAGTTAAAACAAACATCGTAAACTTTTCAATCCCCCCCCCCCCTTCTAGTTCTCCTCACATAATCCCTATCCTCATTTATCATTGTACTGAGCTCATTAATCGTGATCATAATCCTAACCATACATGCACTAGGATTCTGTACCTCAAAAATTTTAATCCCTTAACTATTTGACGCATTTGGATTTGCTATAGTGGTTCATCAGATTATAAATCGCTTGTTGGGTATGCTACATTTTTTATCATATTTCGCACAATCCTCTTAGGCATACATGCTCCTATATCACTAAAACTTCTAAGATCCCCTTACTGCTGTCTGTCAAATTGATGATATGACGGGATAACGAGTCGAGATGTTTAAGAAAGATTTCAATTAGGGTCCATATACTAAGGCCATGATTCGGGACTTTTTGAATTATGTCTTTGAAACGAGTCCACGAATCGTAGAGATATTCATCTTGATGTTGTTGGAACACCAAGAGTTTATCATGGAAGAATATATCAAACCTACCTACGATAGAATAACCATACCTATTCATCATAATTTACAAATTTACAAATGTTACAAACTAAGGGCACAAAGAAAAAGATAGACTATAAGAAAGCTAATATACGGAATTAAAATCTCACTTAAAAGGATTCAAGCGAGTAGAACTAAGCTAAACTATGATCAAAACCTAACTATTCCCCACGTGGCGGCGCCAAAAACTTGATGTGCGGTTGCCGTAGGACTTCTACACGAGAAGTTTTACAACTCCCTAGGCAGTGCACCTAGTCGTTGTAGTGTAGTATAGGCAAGACTCGGGGTTGTTTATGGTTCACTCAAGGAATAGGTTGGGAAGGCTTGATCACGGTCTAACAGAATTCTAAAGGTTGAGAGAAGATTCTTTTTGTATTTTTGTATTTTATGGAAAATAAGTAAATCATATATTGGAGAGGTGGTTTGGTTTTAGCTATTTAAACTAAATATTAATCTAAGATAATGGTGATAACAATAACATAAAAGACTGTGTTTATTTAATCATGTATTACTCCCTAGATTGCTTCTCTTAGTGTTGTTGCCCTGTCACACTTGTGATGATTTGTGTAACTATTTCCTAAAGCATGAACGAATTACACGAACATGCTGTCTACTTAGTATGCCGCTAGAGCAACGCACAAGTAAGGTAGTATGAAGACTATTACCCGGCCCCTAGGAGTACACTAAGTGCATGTAAAATATATTAAAAGTAGATCAACCATATTAGAGGGAAGGTTAGTATGAAAACTGTTACCCGATGGTATCCTTTCTACATAATCACGTTTCCCTAGACATATCAACAGTGATACAAACAAAAGCTGGTTTTCTAAGATCTAACGTGCACATCCATCACAAGAAGCAACACCACTAAGATCTACATTCTAGGTTTCATACAATCATAAACAAACACAATAGGAGGTTTAGCCAAGCATGTTAAAGATAAAGCAAGAACTATAAATCAAACAACACATGGATATATTGAATGATTAAGTAAACCTTACTTGATTAAAACATGAGTTGGAGGAAGTACAATAGAGTTTTTAAGACCAAAACTCATCCCTAACAGCTGCTAAATGAACTAGGGTTTGTACCCTCTTTTTATTCTAATGTTACCCACTCAAAACCCTAAATTCGGGTTTGTATATATAGGAAAATCAATGTGATGGCGTCGCGTTTTAATCATGACGCCGTCATGAATAGAATATTCTAGATATTGGGCTGGGTCATATGCTCTGACGCCGTCTTGGATTAAGGTGACGTCGTCTTGATCTTTGTGGTGATGGCGTCACGTTATATTTGTGACGCCGTCTCCAGCCACTGTAGATGAATTCTTGGTAGATGTTGGTGTAGGTCCGTAGGCTCGTCCATTTCTTCTCTAAATGAGCCAAAGTCATACATAATTCTTCCAAATGCCTTCCAAATGAGAAATACCTGAAAAGGAACGATTAAGTACCTATTTGGGGCAAAAATGCACGATTTTTAGGGTTAAACAACCCCGAAAAAGTGTATAAAATGACACCTCATCAACCTGCTAAGCGTAAAAATAAGAAGCACATATGGAAACCTAAGGGTAAGGTGTTCACTGAAATTGGATATAGTTGGAAACCTATAGAAAGTACCTTCACTATTGTTGGAAATAGGCACCCTTTAACTAGGATTACCTCCACTAAAGTGGTGCCTACTAAGGAAACCACAAACAAATCAGTTCTTACACCAACTCAAGGAATCATAGTTTAAAGCAGGAGATCCAAAGCACTAAAATTAGTAGGATCGAGTAGTAAATCTAAGATCATAGAATCTAGAATCTCTAACATCTCAAACCTCACTCAATCTGGGGGATCCACTATTTCCAATGTTCTATCTTCTTTTCTTATCGATTGCAGGTTGTCCAAATTGTTCTGTGCTATTGGACTCCGGATGCTCTAAGCATATGACCGAAAACCGCTCTCAGTTCATCAACTTTGTTCACAAATATCTGGGTACTATAAGATTCGGTAACGATCACATTGCAAAGATTATGGGATATAGAGATTATCAGCTGGGAAATGTTACAATATCTCAGGTTTACTATGTGTAAGGGTTAGGTCACAACTTATTCTCTGTAGGACAATTTTGTAATTCAGATCTTGAGGTTACATTTTATAAACACACCTGCCATATTCGTGACTTAGATGGTGTTGATTTACTCAAGGGATAAAGGGGCTCAAACTTATACACATTGTCTTTAGAAAATATGATGTCATCCTCTCTTAACTGTCTCTTGTCCATGGCGTCCAAAACCAAATCTTGGTTATGGCATCGAAGATTATGCCATTTAAACTTCGATTACATCACTCAACTGGCTAAACAAGGACTGATTCGTGGGCTCCTAAGATTAAAGTTTCATAAGGATCATTTATGCTCCACCTGTGCCTTAGAAAAAAGCAAGAAACACTCCCACAAACCCAAAGCTAAAGACTCTATTCAAGAAAAACTCTATCTGTTGCATATGGATTTTTGTGGTCCAATGAGGATTCAAAGTATCAATAGGAGAAAATATATACTGGTTATAGTTGATGATTATTCTCGGTTTACATGGGTGAAATTTCTACGATCGAAGGATGAATTTCCAGAGTTCGTGATTAAATTTCTCAAAATGATTCAAGTTCGTATAAATGCAACCGTTTGTAACATCACGACTGATAATGGCATAGAATCTGTCAATCAAACACTGAGAGCTTATTATGAAGAAGTCAGAATCTCACATCAAGCATCAATTGCTCGCACTCTACAACAGAATGGCATTGTCAAAAGACGGAACCGTGCTTTAGTAGAATTTGCTCGCACCATGTTGATCATTTCAAAGGCTTCATTATTTCTCTGGGCAAAACAGTTGTAATAGCTTGCTATACTCAAAACTGATCATTAATCCAAAAACGTCACAAGAAAACACTATATGAACTTCTTCATGATCGAAAACCTAAATTATCTTATCTCCATGTCTTTGGTGCTCTCTGATATCCCACTAATGACAGCGAAGACCTTGGGAAGTTGAAACCTAAAGCTGATATATGAATCTTTGTTGGTTACGCTCCTGCAAAGAAAGCATTTCGAATCTATAACATGAAGACCCGTGTGATCATTGAGACTATCCATGTAGACTTTGATGAGCTAATGGCGATGGATTCTGAACAAAGCAGTTCAGGACCCACACTTCATGAAATGACTCATGGAACACCTAGTTCAGGACTCGTGCCACAACCTCCATCTTTAACACCTTTTGTACCACTAACAAGAAATGACTGGGATACACTAATTTAACTGATGTTTGATGAATACTTCTGTCCCCCACCATGTGTTGATCCTCTAGTTCCTGAAATTGTTGCTCCAGTTCTTGATGTTTTAACCGGTTCACCTTCCTCAACTTCTGTTGTTCAAGATGCACCATCACTAAGTACTTCATAAACTCCTCAAACTCCTCCACTCGACATCAACTACAAAATAAAGCCTTGTTCTGTTATTTTGATGCTTTCCTTTCTTTTATTGTACTAAAGAGTTATAAAGAAGAATTGATGGAATCTTGCTGGATTGAAGCCCTGCAAGAAGAACTCAATGAGTTTGAACATCTTGAAGTTTGAGAGCTAGTACCTCGCCTGGATCATGTTATTATTATTACCTTGAAGTGGATATACAAGGTTAAATTAGACGAGCTGGGAGGTGTATTGGAAAATAAGGCTCGGTTGGTAGCGAGGGGATATCGTCAGGAAGAAGGCATAGACTTTGAGGAATCTTTTTCTCCAGTTGCACGACTCGAGGCCATCCGCATCTTTATTGCATTTGTTGCTCACATGAACATGATCGTCTATCAAATGGATATGAAGACCGCGTTCTTAAATAGCATACTACATGAAGAGGTCTATGTCAATTAACCAGACGGGTTTGTAGATCCAGAGAATCCCAATCATGTATATAAGCTGAAGAAAGCCCTTTACTGGTTGAAGCAAGCTCCACGTGCTTGGTATGATTTGCTCTCATCATTTTTACTCTCCTAAAAGTTCTCTAAAGGAACCGTTGATCCTACATTGTTCATCAGAAGAGAAGGAAAAGACATATTATTGGTACAGATTTATGTTGATGATATTATTTTTGCCTCTACTAAACCTGAACTTTGTGAAACATTTTCTGAAATCATGTGTTCAAAATTCAAGATGTCGATGATGGGCAAACTATCATTCTTTCTTGGACTTTAAATTTCCCAAATTCCCAGAGGCATCTTTTTAAACCAATCAAAATTTGCTCTTGAATCACTTAAAAAGTTTGGTATGGAAACCAGTGACCCAGTAGATACTCCCATGGTGGAGAAATTTAATTGGATGAAGATCAACAAGGGAAAGTCGTTGATCCTACACACTATCATGGAATGATTGGCACCCTTATGTATCTCACATCCAGTAGACCAGACCTTGTATTTGTTGTGTGCATGTGTGCCCGGTGTCAGGCCAAGCCTACCAAAAAGCACTTACATGCTGTTAAGCGAATCTTTCGATACCTAAGAGGAACCATTAATATGGGACTGTGGTATTCAAAGGATTCCTGCATTGCACTAACAACTTTTGCAGATGTTGATCACGCTGGTTGCTAAGATACCAGAAGAAGTACATCTGGAAGTATGTAACTATTGGGTGACAGATTAGTGAGTTGGTTATCAAAGAAACAGAAAAGCAAAGCCATATCTAGTACATAAGCTCAATACATCACCCTATCTGGATGTTGTGCTCAAATACTTTAGATGCGATCACAACTGACGGACTATGGCCTTGTATTCAACAAAATACCTCTACTGTGATAATAAAAGTGCCATTACTTTATGCTGCAACAACGTCTAAGACTCCTGATCCAAGCATATTGACATCAGATATCACTTCATCAAGGAGCAAGTAGAGAATGGGGGTGGCTGAGCTATATTTTGTTAGAACAG
>BQNB010019383.1:0-66916 GCA_026074375.1 Tanacetum coccineum | reverse complement strand
GTACAAGTCTTTAATCATATAAGCCACGAATTTAGACTAAATTCGAACCCCACTTTTTTTTTTTAAATTCGGTTCTAAAAAAAACAAAACAAACAATCACGTTTTGTTATGAATTCGATTCTGATCACAAACTAACAATCACTTTTGGCTCTTGATACCAATTGTAGGTCTTTAGATCATTCGATTAACACAAGAACACACAAGATTAGACTTTAAATTGACTTGTATTAAAGAAAAACAAAGAACAATGGTGTGGCAACAAAACACACAAAAATGAAACTCTAAATATCTAAGTTGCTTACTTGTCTCACCTAGAAATGAAAAATAAAATGGCTTTATATAGCCTCTTTAGGGCCTTGGCCTTTGGGCTATTATGGGCTTTTTCATTAATGGCCCATTTACATAATATTACACGCTTAAACGAGCTAGACTTTTGTCTTGTATCTTCGAGTGACCGAAGCTTCTTTGTTCGGGTCCATTTATGTGATCCTAACAGTCTTTAGTAATATGAAGAGGGTTTCAAGGGGTTATTATGGAGTAGATTTTTCTTTATTTCCTACTATGATCAATGCACCTAAAACTTCTCCATCTAGAATAACATCTTCACCATCATTATCACCTCAACATACACCAGTCAGTACCCCATCAACCTCACAACCACCAAACACTCAACCCACACCTGATGCAGAGGAGGCTGTTCCAATGCCCCATAAGTTACCTCTCCACAGTGTTCACTCACTTGGATGTGATGAGGGTAGTTTATCACTTAATGAATTGACAGATTTGTGTACCTATTTGTCTAAGAAGGTTGAAGGTTTGGAATCTGAATTGAAGCAGACAAAACAGACATATTGTACTGCTATTACAAAGCTCATTTTAAGAGTGAAGAAGTTAGAACAGATTATGAGTTCAAGCAAATCTAAAAGAAGGGCCAGAGTGGTGGAATCTGATGATGAAGAAGACTTGGAGGATCCTTCCAAACAGGGGAGGAAAATTACAGAGATTGATCAAGACCCCTCTATTTCATTGGTACAAGATGAAGGAACATCATGGATTCAAGAAGATATAGAGATTTAGGAGAAGTTTAGTGATGATACTGAGGTAGTGCTAGAAGAAGAAGAGCCTACTGAGCTTGTGGAAGATCAAGGTAGTGGTGAAAAAGAAGAAAAAGAAGTTAGTATTGTTGGTGCAGAGCATAGTACTGTTATTCCAGAAGTTAGTACTGCTGTTGCAAATTTGGTATATATAAGAAGGAGTGCACAGAAGAGGAAAGATATAGGGAAAGCAATTATGCAAGAATCTGAGCCTCCAAAGAAAGTCAAAAAGAGGGTTCAAGTGCAGACGAGTATGGATGAAGAGTTAGCTAAGAAAGTATTTGAGGAGGAACAAGCAAAAGCTATGGAAGAACAAGAACAAGAAAGGATTAACTTTGAAGCAGCTCTTGAACTACAAAAATAGTTGGATGAAAGGGAAGAAGTTGTTGCTGAACCTACTCAAGCTCAGAAAACTGATTAGAGTGATCCTACAGTGCTAAGATACCATGCTCAGCTGAATAGACCATACTCTGTAGCTGAAGTAAGGAAGAACATGGTCATGTACTTGAAGAATCAGGGAGGATACAAGATGAATTATTTCAAGGGAATGAAGTATGAAGACATTAGACCTATATTTGAAAAGGTATGGGATCAAATTCAATCCTTTGCACCTATGGATTCTGGAAAAGAAAAAGGCAGTGATAAGAAAGGAAGTAGAAAGAAATCACTTGCAAGGAAAAGAGCAGGTGAAAAGCAAAGTGAAGAAAGTACAAAAAGGCAAAAGATAGAAGATGATATAGAGAAGGAAGAACTTAAAGCCTATTTGGATCTGGTTCCAAGAGAAGAATTTGCTATGGAAATTGAATCTTTAGCTACTAAGTATCCAATAGTTGATTGGAAGACTCATGTCCTGACAGAAAACTTTATGTATTATCAAATCATCAGAGCAGATAGAGGTTCCAAGAATTACAAGATCTTCAGTGAGATGCTTGATGATTTTGACAGACAGGATGTAATGGATCTACACAGAATAGTAGAAGAAAGGTATGCAACATCAAGACCAGAAGGATATGACTTGATGTTATGGGGAGATCTGAAGATCTTATTTCAACCTGAAGAAGAAGATGAAGTCTGGAGGCATCAACATGAATACAATTTGATAAGCTGGAGACTATTTGATTCATGTGGAATTCATATTTTGTTGATGGACAATGGAATAGCCATTCACATGATGATAGAGAAGAAGTATCCACTTACTCAAGAAATGCTATCAAAGATGTTAAGCAGAAAACTAGAGGTTGATCATGAAAGTACAATGGCATATGAACTTCTCAGGTTTATAAGGTCACAAGTACAGAAGTAGAAGAATGTTTGGAAGAATCCTCAACAGTGCAGTCTAGAAGATTAAATACAGAAGAAACTTGAGATTTGAAGGTAAATCACAAGTTTAAGGGAGGATTGTTGGGATTCAGAGCTTCTACACTTAGTACTGCTAGTTATAGTTAGTTAGTACTGCCAGTACATTGTTAGTACTGCCAGTATAGTTAGTACTGTTAGTATAATAGTTAGTACTGTTAGTTATATAGTTAGTACTGCTTAAGTGATATGCATGAGTTATATTAGGAATAGATATGCATGATCACTTGACGCGTTTTGTAAGCCCATTAGGGTTTTCCTTAGTGTATAAAAGGAACCCTACGACATAGTTAGAGATATCAATTTTCACATCAAGTTTTCATAGTTAGTTATTCTGTAACCTAGGCAGAATATTTGCAATCAATATATATTCAAAGTTTTGTTTACATTGTTCTTCTTAGTATTACAAGTTAGATTCCACATAACTTGTAGTATTCATAATCATTGTTTCTCATATAGTTAGTTTGAATCTATTCAAATTAACTAAGCCTTAACAAGCTAAAAAGATCAATTCATTGGGACTCACAGGTTTATTGGACTAGGGACCACGTTCGATATCTTCCAGAATATTTTATTTCCATAACTTGAATACGGCGTATTGGTCTTCTCTGGATACTACGTATTGATCCTTGATCCTTTGTGGTCTTTTGTGAAGTGCAGACACATATACGCCGTATCTTCCTTGATGGATACGGCGTATAGGATGTCAGAACAGTAATCTTCAAATGTCTTCATTTAAGCTCAAGAATGCGTGCCTTTTTATAATTACTGCAATTCTCAAATACAAACAATTAAGTAACAATTCTTTGCAATAATTAAACTAAATGGGTTATTTACATGGGATAAATGATGCTATAAAAGTAACATTATTTGATGCCATCAAATATCCCCCCACTTGAATCCTATTTGTCCTCAAGTAGCCTTTAGAAGTTTATGAAAATGTATCCCTAAGGATTTTTCCGTTAAGCATTTATTTGATCTATTACAAGTACACAACCAAACACGTCACGAAATAGGTATATGAAAACACTCAAATCACTCAACTAATCTATGTGGTAACATGTAACTAATTCGCTCAATTGCTCAGTAGTGACGAGTATTTTATCATAGGCTTGGAAAGGATACACATCTCCATCACTAGAGCTAAGGAGTAACAAGTTTATAAAGGTAAAATAGGTTTTTATTATAAGGCTTAGGGTTGATCATTCTACAATCTTTCACCAAAAGTACTACACCAACAAGGCAGCTGAATCACACATACATGGTCGTAACGATGTAATAGACATGTGTGTTCGATCACATCCTCATTCTTGTTTAACCAAGGGTTAGGATGAAGAATGATATAGGGTATGAATCTTCTAACTTTCACCAAAAGTAATTGTTGGGATTAAAAGTCTTCTTGATGTTGTTTGAATTACTGCTGTGCATGTTAATGTTAATGTTGCTCAGCTAGATTTAATGCTGCTCATGAACTTTAAAGAAAAATATGCTAAGTGTTTACTATTGCTAGTACAAAATTAGTACTGCTAGTGAATATTAGTACTGCTAGAGAAAATATGCTAAGTAGTTACTACTGCTAGTGATAAGTTACTACTGCTAGTACAAAGTTACTACTGCTAGATAAGTTAATGATGCTAAGGTTTATAAGTTAGTACTGTTTGTTGTTAGTACTGCTTATATGATATGTATTAAGTTATTTGTTTATAGAAAAGATTATGGATACTTTGGAAAGTATTGTAAGCCGACTAGGGCTCCTTGGTGTATAAAAGGAGGTCATAGGGCATAGAGTTTGATATGTTTTTATCTTTTATTATTCTTAGCTTCAAGGTCTGTGTAACCTTAATACTTTGATAGTATTCGTATTATTATTAATATTATTGGAGCTTATTTGTTTTGAATTACTGTTTCATTAACAATTCTTCTTAATATTAAAGATTAGATTCTGCATAATTTTTAATACATTTAAAAACAGTTTTTACTATAGTTGTGTTAGATTTATCTAATATAACTAAACCTTAAACAAAGCTCAAGGAATTCGATCTATTGAAGTGGGATCAACAAGTGGTATCAGAGCTGGTTTAGAACCTGTTTTTGCTAATAGACATGGATCAAGATTCTGCACACATGGTGGTTGCATCCAAAGTTCCCATGCTCAAACCTAGTGAGTATGAGATATGAAGGATGAGGATTGAACAATATATCCAGATGATAGACTATGCACTGTGGGAAGTTATAGAGAATGGTGCAACCTTGACAAAAACAAAAATTATGGAAGGAGTTATGACAGAGATGCCTATTACAACTGCTAAAGAAAAAGCTACGAGAAGATTAGAGGTGAAAGCTAGAAGTACTTTAATGATGGGCATTCCCAATGAACATCAGTTAAAGTTTAACTCTATAAAGGACGCTAAGAAGTTACTGGAAGCCGTTGAAAAGAGATTTGGTGGGAATGAAGCTACAAAAAAGACTCAAAGGAATCTCTTAAAGCAACAATATGAAAACTTCACTGCTCCAAGCTTAGAGATGCTTGATCAAACTTTTGATAGGCTTCAAAAGGTTGTGAGTCAGTTGGAGCTTTTGGGTGAAAAGATTTCACAAGAAGATGTTAATCAAAAGTTATTAAGAAGTTTGTCATATGAGTGGAATACACATGCTGTTGTGTGGAGGAATAAAGCTGATTTGGATACAATGAGCATGGATGATCTCTACAACAACCTTAAGGTGTATGAACCAGAAGTTAAAAGGATATCTAGCTCAAGTTCAAGCACACAGAACATGGCTTTTGTATCCTTTTCAAATAACAACACTAGCAGCACTAATGAAGCAATTAATACTGCTCATGGAGTTTTTACTGCTAGCACTCAAGTTAATGCTGCTAACTCTACAAATATTGATAACTTGAGTGATGCTGTTATTTGTTCATTCTTTGCTAGTCAACCAAATAGTCCTCAACTTGTACATGAGGACTTGCAACAAATCCATCCAGACGACATGGAAGAGATGGATTTGAGAAGGCAAATAGCCATGTTGACTATGAGGGCAAGAAGGTTTTTGAAGAATACAGGAAGGAAGCTTACTGTTAATGGCAATGATACTTTTGGTTTTGATAAGTCCAAAGTGGAGTGCTACAACTGCCACAAGAAGGGACATTTTGCTAAGGAGTGCAGAGCTCTAAGAAATCAAGACAACAAGAACAAGAAAAGATCAAGAAGGAGTGTGCCTGTGGAAACATCTACTTCCATAACTTTGGTGTCATGTGATGGTCTTGGTGGATATGACTGGAGTGATTAGGCAGAGGAAGGGCCTAATTATGCACTCATGGCTTTCTCATCTTCAAGTCCTGACTCAGAGGTATCCAATGATTCTATTTGTTCAAAATCTTGTTTGGAAACTGTTGAACTTCTTAAATCTCAAAATGATCAACTATTAAAAGATTTAAAGAAATCTAAGTTAATGGTTTTAGGTTATAAGACAAGTTTAAAGTCCGTGGAAGAAAAACTTGAAGTTTATAAAGCAAATGAGTCTATTTATTCATATGATATTAAAGGCTTAAAATTTGAAATTCATATAGTAGAAATAACTATTAGAGAGCTTAGGAAAAAGCTTGACATAGTTCAAAAAGAAAAAGATGGCATTTAACTTAATATAGATAAATTTGAACATGCATCTAAAAATTTAAACAAGCTCATAGAGTGTCAGATAGTTGACAATTGCAAGAAAGGTTTAGGCTATGAAAATTATAATGCAGTTCCACCTCCCTACACAGGAAATTTCATGCCTTCAACACCTGACTTGTCTTTTACTGGTTTAGATGAGTTTGTTAATAAGCCTGTAGTTAAGAACTGTAAAGCTATGTCTAGTGAAGAAGAGCCTAAGGTAGTTAGGAAGAATGATGATGCCCCAATTATTGAAGAATGGGTGTCAGATGATGAGAAAGAGGATGTGTCTCAGCCTAAAATTGAAAAGAAAACAGTTAGGCCTAATATTGTTAAGAAAGAGTCTGTAAAATCTAAACAACAAAAAAAACTGCTAGGAAAACTATTAAACAAGTTGAGCAACATAGGCAAAACACTAACAGTCTAAGAGGCAATCAAAGAAATTGGAACAATATGATGTCTCAAAAACTAGGAAGCAATTTGGAGATGTTTAATAAGGCCTGTTATGTGTGTGGAAGCTTTGATCATTTGCAAAATGATTACAATTACCATCAAAAACAATTTCAAAATCAAAGGATGGTAAAACCTATTTTGAACAATGCTCAAAGGGTGAATCATCAAAACATTGCTAAAAAGACTTACCCCTGTGCTAAAAAGAACATGGTTCCAAGAGCAGTACTAATGAAGTCTGGTTTAGTATCAATTAATACTGCTAGACAAAATATTTCTAAAACACCAGTATTGGTTAATACTACTAGACAAGTTAATGCTGCTCACTAAAAAACAACAGTGAATGCTGCTACACCAATGTCAAATCTTTCTAAAATAGCACATGCAACTGTTAAGAGGCCCATTCATAAGAACACAACATTTAAAAACAGTAATACTAATCAAAGGGTTAATACTGTTAGGGATAAAAAAAATTAATACTGCTAGGCCAAAAGCAATAGTTAATGCTATTAAGGGAAATAATCTTAAGGCTGTTAAGGCCTCAGCTTGTTGGGTTTGGAAACCAAAGCATAAAGTTTTAGACCATGTTTCTAAACACAATAGTGCATCAATCATCCTAAAAAAGTTTGATTATATTGATGCACAAGGCAGATCCAAGTCAGTGATGGCTTGAGTCCCCTCCCCAAAAGAACAGATTTTTCCTATCTAATGTGCAGGGCAAACCACAAATAGATTACAAGGATCGGAGTGATTGATAGTGGATGCTCAAAGGCACATGATAGGGAACATTTCCTATCTTAAAAAAAACAGACTATGAAGAGAAAATGGAGGATATGTTGCTTTTGGAGGGAACCTCAAAGGAGGGTAAAAGTATAGGAAAAGGTAACCAATAAAACTGGTAAACTAGATTTTCCAAATGTGTATATTGAAAGAGGAGTTAATGTTTAATCGCTTTAGTGACTCACACAATGTGTGATAAAAAAGAATAGTGTTCTTTTAATGACACTGAATGTATTGTTTTATCTCCAAACTTAAGTTACTTATTGAAAGTCAAGTTTTACTTAGAGTTCCTAGACAGAACAATATGTATAGTGTGATTTAAAAAGAACATGATTCCTAAAGAGGTTTAACTGTTTTTCCAAAAGCCACATCGGATGAATCTAAACTTGAGAGCATAGAAGGCTAGGTCACTTAAATTTTAAAACCATGAATAAATTGGTTAAGAAAATCTTTGTAAGTAGGTTTACCATCCAAACTTTTGAAAATGATCAAAACCTGGATGCTATGTAAAAAAGGAAAGCAGCATAGAGCCTTTTGTAAGTCCAAAACAGAGAACTCAATCAGTCTTCCTTTACATTTGTTGCATATGGACTTATTTGGTCCAACATTTGTAAAAAGCCTTATGAAGAAAATGTATTGCCTAGTTGTCACAGATGATAATATTAGTTAGACATGGTTTTCCTTTCTAGTTACTAAAGATACACTATGGCAAACTTAAGTCCATTTATAATAACTAATAGAAAATCTAGTAGATCCCAAAAAGTTAAAGTGATTAGATGTGATAATAGACCAGAGGTTCCAAAACAATAGAAAATGAATCATTTTGTAAATTGAGGGTATTTTGAGAAAATTTTAGTGTAGCTAAGAAACTCCTCAAAACCAAAATAGAGTTGTCCTGAGAGGAGAATAGGACACTAAAAAAAGGTTTGCTACAGACTATGCCTAGCTGATTCTAAGTTGCCAACTACTTTTTTGGGCAAAGCAGTTAATGCCTGCTTGCTATGTCAAAATAGAGTGTTAGTAGTTAAGTGGCCTCATAACAAGACCCCCAAATAAACTTTTTTCATGGTATAACACTAAACTTTAAGTTTTATAGAACCTTTGGGTGTCCTGTTACCATTCTCAATACCATAGATCACTTAGGCAAATTTGATGGTAAGGCTAATGAAGGTTTCTTTGTTGGATACTCTTTGAATAGTAAAGCCTTTAGAGTATTCAATAATAGAACAAGGATAGTGGAAGAAAACTTTTATATTAGGTTTAGTAAGAGTACACCTAATGTAATAGGCAGTGGACCAGATTGGCTATTTGATAATGAGCCAAATGTGAGCCAAATTGTTGAGGTACACAGTCTAAAGGTTTGAAGGTACAAAAGCAGTGAAATAATGCAAGTCAAAGCTAGAAAAGAACAGAACCCGTTCAAGATTACATATTTCCCTACCATTATGACACTGATCCACCATATTCCAAGTCCAAAGAGTTCTCATGATATGCATCCCAAAACCTTTTAAGTGATGATGAAAAGAAGGTTGATGAAGATCCAAGAAAAGAAAGTGAATGTAATGATCAAGAGAAGGAAGATAATGTTAACAACACTAATAATGTTAATGCTGCTAGCACAAATGAAGGTAATGATGTTGGTGGGAAAACAAGCATTGAACTTCTAGATGATCCAAATATGCATGCTTTGGAAGATTATAGCATATTTGACTTCTCAAGAGATGATGAAGATGATGGTGCAGTGGCTGACATAAACAATTTGGATAGAACAATCCAAGTCAATCCTATTTCAACTACAAGAATTCATAAAGATCATTGACTTCTATCTTTTAGGGTATATAAATAATAATAAAATATTAATACTTATATTAACCAAACCAAATCAAGTAGCCCTTGAAAAGTTCAAAGAAAAGAAAATCAATAAAATCCGAGTAGTATATGAATTAATTCTCGAGTCTTATCCCCAACGAGGAATGCAATGAAAGTCAAGAGTCGTTTGATATTTGATTGTTGAATGACAAAGATTTTGATTGGATTTCTAATTCTACAAGAAAATTAATGCAATCTATACTAAAAACAATTAAGGCAACACAAATTTATACTAAAAACGCAAACGAGAATCCTAAAAACGCGTATAAATTATCAACTAAGTCAAAATTAAACCCTAAAAATGCAAACCTTAGTTTTCTTAAACCTCTAAATGACAAAAGAAAATTTTCCGAGAAAGGAATTAAATTTATTTTTTGACTTTTTAATAATTTTTATGAAATTAAAACCTATTTAATCTATTTAAAATCCTAGAAAATGACAAATTAATCCCTAAAAATTCTAAAAAATGATTTTCTGTTTTAATAAAGTCTAAAATATGATAATATCTAAGAAAACTATTTTTAACTTCTTTTTATAATTTAAAACTAATTTCTATTCTTAAATTAAAAAGCTAAAAATGAAATTTAAAATCTAAAAATGATAAAAATGTTTTTAAAGTTTGTAAACCTTAAAATATTAATTCTAAAACTAAAAACTATTTTTTTGAATTAATTTACTATTTTTAAATGACTTTTCAAAATTTTAAATTACGAAATTTAAATAAAACTAGCAAATAAAGTTGGAAAAATATGAAAAATTACTAAAAAGTCCTAAATGATGTAAGGAATGCAGGAAAAATAAGCTTGTTCACACAGCTTATCAAATAAGCTACAAATAATCCTAAATAAGCTACGGGTTATATTAAAGAAAAGAGACTAAAATATATTTAACTAATAAACGTTGCAAGAAATGGCAGATAGCCCTATCTGGTGCCAATGGTTAAGTGTGTGAGAGTGTGGGACGTGTATGTGTGAAGGGAGAGGTCATGGGTTCAAACCCCATGCCTCTCTCTTTTTAGAAAACATTTTTTTTAAACTTACAAATTACGCAAAAATAACAACTTTTAAAAAAAATGACTTTTTGTGAATCTTAAAAATAAGCTGGGAAAAAGGATAATTAAGCTGGCAGTTTAAGTTTTTACACTAAGTCTAAACTAAGGCATTTTTTAAAGATTTTAAAAAAACTCAATAAGATAAGGCAAACCAAAATAACTAAGAAGACAAACAAGAACCTACACCTAATGAGCAATTTTGAACAAAAATAAGCAAAGGAAAATAGCCAATAAGCACATAAAATCAAATAAGTAAAATGGTCACAACTGCTATCCAAACAGAACAGCCCCCAAGTGCACTTTTATTGGGCTTAATTTAAGCCACAACTCAGACTTATGGAAAAGTGGCATGAACCACTAAATAGATTGAACAATAACTTACATTATCAGCTAACAAAAAGGAGTCTGAAGCAAAGATAGCTAAGAAAAATCTAAATGAACAATGGCATTTTTTATTGCAGTAGCAATGCTGAGTTTCTTATTTTTTTTGAAAATGACACTTATTGAGCTTAAAAAATAAGTGTGTAAACAGATGCTTATGGATATAAGACCTCAAAACAGATTGAGCTTAGACCTCAAAGAACTTATATCAATTTTCAAAAATCATTTTGAAATTAAGGTTAAGTCAGAAAAAGCAATCAAAAAGTTATTTTTTTCACTAAAAACACACTTTGCAATTTTTTGACAGAATTTTGCAAAACACAAAACCACACTTGCAGAACTATATGCCTAAGTTTCTAACCTTGTGTTGACACATGTATATCACAAAAACATCTCAATTTCTCAAGATCAAAACCCTAATCAAATGAGCTTATTAAATTAACTAAGAGTTCACAGATTCAATACACAAGATTTACAAACTTTGATTTTTAAAATTAAGCACTTAAAAACTTAAACTAACTCACTTTTATGACTACTTATATCTAATCTAAGTTAACTCAAAAACTCACAGCTAATTTTGACCCATTTTCACCCATTTTCATAGTTAAACCAAACACCCCTTTAACTTCTGTTTTGGCCTTTTTAAAGAGATTTAAAGATTTTAAGCTAAAGTTTTGCAAAAACCAGATGATTACAAGTCAAAAAGTGACAGAAAAGTAATTTTAACAAGATATTAATAAGTCTCAAACAAGCTAAAACATATCAGGCCTAATTTATGAAGCTAAATGGACAGATTTTAAGAAAACTAGAACAAATGATATTAAGCTATAAGCAGGCATACATAAGCATTCAATAACATAAATAAGCCAACAATAAGCAACTACAACATACATAAAGCAATAATAAAGGCCAGTTCTTCTAAGCAGTAAATAAGTTACAATTTAAATTTTGAAAACTTACAAAGCCCTTGCTTAAACAGGGAAAATCAATGCTCTTAGAGCTATTCTACAAGCTCTAACTTGTCAAAAGACAAGCTAGTATTGTCCATAAGCCCTTCCATTCTGGCTTATCATCCAAATAAGCTGTGGTATTTGAGGTGATTTTTTGGTGAATTTTCCCTTAAAGTTCTTTATATTTTTCTTAAAACAGGTTGCTTATATGATTTTATAAGAGCTTAAAACAGCTTATGGTAGGCTTTTAACAATAAGAAAAACAGGAATTCAAATCTTAACTTAAAAACTTCAAATTTTCATTACTTATAAAAAGGTTACAAGACTTGGGAAATAACAACTTAAAATACTTAAAAATAAGCTAAAAATTAAAACTAGGTTAAAAGCTACTTGCCCAAAGGCTTACAATAAGTCCTATTTTATACTAAACGAGCTAAGTCTTGGTCTTCTTTGATGTGTTTCTGTTAGCCTCAAAATATTGAGTCAAACTGGAAGTTCGTTCATTATGTATTTAAGTCTCGGTCAATCAATTAGTTAATGTTGTATTAGGATAATATCGGGAATCGGGCTCGATAGATAATCTAATATTGTATATGTTTCGGGTTTAATCCCAAGCAAAACCCGAGCCCGGGTCCTAGTTAAATATCTCGCGCGTCACTTTTAAGTGTCGGGGTATATAAGGAACTTTTCCACTTGGAAAAGTTAGTTGTTCATTTTCTAAATAATATCATTTTCCATATTCTCTCATCTCTTTCTCTCTCTTCTTTCTCTCTCTAGAATAACTCACCTCTCTTTCTCTTTTCTAGTTTCGTGGTTTGTTATATGAAGTGAAGTGATTACGAGATCTTATAATTGGCATCAGAACAAAGGGTGGATTCGTGTCTGATTTGTGTGGTTAAATAAGCTCAAATTCGTGGCTTATTTTGTGAAAAAATAAATTAAATAAAAAAATAAATAAATATAAATAGAAAAAAATTAAAAAAAAATAAAAACTAAAAAAAAATAAATAAATAAAATATAATAACCCACGGCTCAAATTTTTTTGGGTCCTAATGGATTGTTAATCTTGATCTTCTGTTGTTCTCACATCAAGAGGCTAGGTTGTATCAATTTCTGTGTTTATAAAACAACTCCACAGTTCGAAAAATAAGCTTTAAAAGGTTGGTGTTCTTCGTGGAATGCTTCATTTTTTTGTGACGAACCCAAGAAGAAATACCATGTTATAGGAAGCTAATCTTCATATATCTCTATATTGCATAGTTCTAGCTTATTTCGTGGTAAAAAAAAGTTCATATGGCTTGATTTTTTGGCAAGAAATTCGTTCTAGTGTTCTTGTGGTAGGTTTGCATATTATATCATTGTTCTATGGTGCAGTTGACAGTTAGGGACAATATCCTTGATTTAAGGAATAGTGGTCACGGGGCGTTTGAGACTTTGGTCAAAGGCGAGTGATTTATTTAAATCAAATATTTTAGCCGGCCGGTTTGCTTAATTCATGGCGTAGTTTTGGTAGATTAGATGGCGGATTGGACAGTTTCTGGCGACTTGCTATTATATTGCCAAAATAAACGTCACCTCCTGGCCAATTTAAAAAATACAACACGGCGAGTTGCTGAATAAAACCCACGCGAGTTAACCTAAACTTGGCGGCGAGTTGTCAATTATCACGGACGGTTTGCGTAAATAAATGTGGTAGTTTGTGAGAGAGTTCAGCCCTTTGTGAGAGGAGCTAGCCTTTAGTTTGTGGCTAGTATTGAGAGATTCAAGTCTCAATCTTGGCCACCAATTTGATGTTGTCCCATCTTATGATCCCACCCATTCCATGTTCTTGTCCATTTTTTCCTTTGTCGAAATGAGGTATAAGGGGATTTGCCAAGGAGGCATTACCATGGTTTTGTTAGAAGTTGGGTTGAAGGGGTGAGATCTTAATTTGTTTGGGTGCAAAAAAGTCGAGGTAGAATTGGCAGGGGTGGATAAAATAGAGGGTATAGGGGGTTTTTGGCAGAAAGGGAGAAGATATACAATGTTTTGTTTACCAGGAGTACAAATTTGGGGAAATGGCAAGTTTAGTCCCTCATGTTATGTTGTTATTTTGCAGCCATCGTCCTTGAGGTGATAAAGGTTTGTGATATTGGCAGAAATGGCCCCTCAAGTCATATAGTTATATTGCATGTATGGTCCTTGTGGCATAACAGTGTTAAGGGGTTGAGTGTTTGGGACTAACTGCCGTTAAAGGGGTTTGGGATACTTTGCAATTTTGGTCTGAGTGATAAGTAAAAGGGTTTTGGCCCATTTCCTTTGTATAAGCCTTCTAATAATACATTAATGGGCTGACCCGACCCATTAGATGGGTGCGGGTGGGCCCATTAAGTAATTCTTCGATTACGGCTTCGGCTTTGACTTTGACTTCTCGGGTTTGGCTTTGGTTGACTTTTTGACTTTGACTTTCTCACTCCTTCCATTCTCGGGCTCAATTTTATCGTTTTTGGCTTTGTTTTTGTCCTTTTCTTAGATATCCGTTACCTGCACAATATAAATGCAAAACATACAAATACAATGTATTTTTGGTACGATATTTTGGTCAGATTAATTCCGTTTATATAAAATGGTCAACAGGTATGTGTAATTAAACACATACCAAAATGCCCCCCATACTAAAGATATTGCCGTGGCCTCACGCAAATTGCGATAACTAAACCCTACTTAAAACTAAGAAATCTCCAATTCCCCTCGACAAATAACCTTAGATAAAGCAGCTAAGTGTTTCGTCAAAGGGAATGAAAAGAATCAAAAGTTTTAGAAAGCCCCCGTTTATTTAATTTTAATTACCATTTTTTTAATACTACACTAACTACTACACTAATATTTTTGTATTTCTTTCCTTTTTCCCTTCTCCCTTCTCCCCTCCCCTCATTTTTTTGTAACTTTTCCTTTTTTAAAGCAACTTAAACAACTATATAAACTAACAAAACTAAAAAAAACTATAAAGACGAAAAATTGTCTATCTAATTGACTTTCGTTATTTTTATATATAAAACTTTAAGGACTTAAGAACAAGAAGCATTTCAATCCTAAAATGCCCTTAAAAAGGATAAATTCATCGTTCCCGGCTTTTTACTTATTCAAAACCAAGCTTAAAACGAAATCACCGTTAAATATAAGTTAAAATGCTAACACTACTCATATTTGAAACTTGTGAACTTTTCACTCCCGACATTTATTATATATTAGGTGAATGTGCCATTTTGAATTTCAACTATGGATCAAGCGTTTTAAACTAAATCCTATGCTTCACACGTTCCACCCGAGAATAATTAGTTTGAAGGCGAGATCATCCTATGTAGCGAATTTCGTCTCGGCACATCCCAACCTTGCGTCTAAGTGACCAGGCTTTTGACACCCCACCGAGACTAGTATCGAGACTCACGGACCTTCGGTTTCAAAAACTCTTAGGTTTCCCGTATATACATAGCTTATTTAAAATGAAATAGTCTTAGTTTAAAAGCATATTTAAATTTAAGAAAAAGATATTTTCCCTATATTTATTAAGCCACATTTATTGCACTTAACATTAACATAACCATGATGCAACCGTAACCCTCGACCTTTTAGAAGGCTGCAACATCGGTTGTGAGCTGGCAAGATGCAGCAAACTTTTATCAGTCTCAGATTATTATTCTTACTATGGGCCTTTTTAGAAGGCTGCAACATCGGTTGTGAGCCGGTAAGATGCAACAAACTTTTATCAGCCCACAGTTAATAATCATTTTTCATCATATTTTTCTTTTTTTTCATTTCATTTTACTTTATTTTATGATATATATAGAAGACATCTTTTTGGAAAATTTAAGTACAAATTTGAACTAAGACTAAAATTTATTGCTATCGACTACATCTCAAAAATTTGTTGATTTAAGTTTAATTTTCAAAAATAGCACGTATTATTAGTCCAGTTAGGAGCTTATGGGAGAAAAAGCCATAAATTACACACATGAGCTCTTAAGATTTTAAATTAATCCTTGTTTAGCATCCAACTCCTATTTAACTCTATCATTTTTTGTTTTTTGTAAATTTCCGTGAATGCTTAGTCTAAAAGTTAAGGAACAAGCTAGAGCTCAACGCGCTCGATTGAGTCAAAATTTATTCTTATTCTACCCAGCAGGAAAGTCAAAATTGTGACAAAACACTTATTTTGTTTTTGAAAATTTTTTAATTTTTTTTGGTATTTTGGTGGTAAAAACAGGATTACGTGAAAACAACGACTGCATGCACAATCAAATCGAAGATCCCCCGCATACTAGAACAAAACATTATACTCAATGTTTTAAAGGGTACCTACATTACTCTAATCTGTTTATTAAGTATGCTTAAAGATAAACGTTAGACAGATTGAATTAGGATATTGAGGTGATATTTCAACCCAAAATGAAGCTGAGATGTTGAAAGCTCTTCGCAACGAAGGGACAAAACCACAGCACGAGAGGCTTCAAAATTCCGGGAATCCTGGACAATAACACAAAACAAAAAACAAACACGGATAATGGAAGAGGTGAGCCTCCTCACAACAATACACTTATTCATTACTACATACTACGGATAAGCATGGGTTGCCTCCCACGAAGCGCCTTGTTTTTGTTAACCGAGTCACAAGCTCGACTCGACCCCGAATTCAATGGTCCATGGGGAAAGTTTGGAGATCCGGGACAACCATCGGTGGTATATCCCCTCCAAAGTAGTGTTTTAGTCTATGACCATTCACCTTGAAGTTTGGCCCGTTGGTTTAGGATAACTCGACGGTGCCATAAGGGTACACTTGGGCAATGGTGAATGGTCCGGACCAACGGGATTTTAACTTGCCCGAGAAAATCTTCAATCAAGAGTTAAAGAGGAGGACTTGATCACCAACGTTGAAAACGCGGGTTTTGATCTTGGAGTCATGGATCCTCTTTGTCTTCTCTTTGTAAATCAAAGAGTTCTCATAGGCATGATCCGAATTCATTTACTTCATTGAGTTGGAACTTTCTGGTGATCACCGCCGCAGTCAAAATGTCAAAGATTACATGCTTCAAGGCCCAATAGGCTTTGTGCTCGAGCTCTAGATCAGTAGAGGACATGCGCTTTCCCGTATACGAGTCTTTAAGATACACGCCATGGGTGTTTTTGTAAGCGGTACGGAAGCCATATTGCGTCGTCTAATTATTCAACCAAGAGCAAAAACGGTTTTCCCCCGCCTACGGATCCTTGCCAAGATTCTTTTCAAAACCACGGTTGGAGACATCAACTTGCCCACTTGTTTGTGGGTGATCCGCTGGAGAACGGTGAGTACCTCGTATTTAAACATGACCTATATAGGAATTGGTCATTGCAAAAGTGGGTACCGCGATCACTAATGATAGCGCGGGGAGTTCCAAACAGAGCAAAGAGAGATTTTAAAAATTTAACAACAACTGGGGCGTCGTTGGTGGGGAGCGCTTTTGCTTCAACCCATTTCGACAAGTAATCGACCGCCACGAGTATGTACTTGTTCCCTTGTGAAGACGGGAACGGCCCCATGAAATCGATACCCCACACGTCAAAAATTTCGCAAACTTGGATTGAATTTTATGGCATTTCATCACGTTACGAAATTTTTGGCCCATTGGACGTTAGACAAGTGTCCATATACGGGTGACCAAGTCATGGCCAAATCCAGGTAGAGTTGTGGCCAATAAAAACCCGGAATCAAAACACCTTTTTTTTTTGGCGGTGGTAAGAGTTCGGCCCATGAGTCCCCCTGGTCCATTGTGGCAAGCCTAAGACTAGCATGGCTTCCTTGGCCGTGAACAACCGCATGACTTGATCTCCGCACCAGATTGAACAAAAGGGGTCGTCCCATAAGTAATGCTTTTCACACGTCTTTTTATGAAAATTTGTTTTTTTTTTGTTGGGGACGACATCCCTTTCACAACAAAGTTCCTCGCAATGGATTATAAGCAGAACAGCCTAAACTAATGAAGGTACTTAGAATCACCCACGAAAAAGATACCATACTAAGTGTTTCAAGAAGAAATGTTTTATTTATTTCCTTTTTATCGAGCACACTTTGGTGAGGATTCTCTAATCGGGAAAGAAGATCGGCCGCGAGATTCTCGGCTCCTTTTGTGTCAATTACTTTGAATTTGAACTCTTGAAGGAGGAGAACCCATCGAAGCAATCTCGCATTGGAATCTTTTTTAGCAAAGAGATATTTGAGGGTGGAGTGATCCGTATACACAATGCTTTTATTCAAGATGAGGTAAGACCATAATTTTTCAAAGGCGTACACCACGGCTAACATTTCTTTTTCCGTCGTAGTATAATGCGAATTTTTTCCGCCCCCCCTTCGGTGCATTGTTTTACTAGCATAGTGTATAGGCCCTAAAGTGGCCTTTCATGACGTTAGCCCTAAACACCGCACCTATGGCAAAGTCGCTTCATCGCACATAAGCTCAAAGGGTAAGATCCCAATCGGGGGCAATCAAGATTGGAGCTTCGGTAAGTTTTTTCTTTAACGTTTTCAAAAGCTTGTATAACATTCATCAAAGAAGAATGAACGGGAAAGTATTTGTTTCCTCAAAGAAGATGATCCATACGGTCGGGAAATTTTGGAAAAAATCCTTAATGAACCGTCAATAGAAACCGGCATGACCAAAAAAACTCCGAACACCCTTGACGATGGTGGGATGAGGTAACTTAGAAATCACACCCCGACTTTGCTTTATTCGCCCTCAATCTCCCATTTTTGGAAATATTATGGCAAGGACAATGCGTTCCTGACCATGAAATGAAGTTTTCCCTCCCTCCTCTTAATGTAGACAAAGATTGGTGTCTAGCATAAATCAAAACCACTCTTAAGCATCTTGTTCCAAATGGGAGTGGCAAGTTCCTTCCGAATGAATTCCAAAGACCCAAAAAGTCGTCCATTAAAGACTTCCCCACCATCGTTTTTTTTTTATTGTTTTTTTTTTTTTTACGATCATATCATGAAAGATAAGCCTTCATACACCTTGGAACGTGCCCGTGCATTGCATAAGCCGAAGGCATGCACGGTAGGCGAACTCCATAGGACATGTTGAATGTGGTTTATTTCTTGTCATGAGGGTCGATGGGAATTTAAAATAACCCATAAACCAACGAGAAAACAATAGTATTCCGATTCCTCCCCCTCTAGTCTTTCAAGCATTTGATCCATAAACGGTAATGGAAAGTGGTCTTTACGGGTGGCGTCATTTAACTTTTGGTAGTCAATGCATACACGCCATCCCGTAACCAATCGAGTAGGAATTAAACTCATTTTTAATCATTTTCACAACAACGGTAAAGCCAAAACAAACCTTTTTCGTTCGCAATGTACAAAGGCTTCACCCAAGGACTATCCGAGATTGGGTAAATAAATCCGGCTTAAGATAGTTTTCCCACCTCCTTTTTATACTCCGTGGATTTTTCCCCCGAAATTTCACCCGTCTTTGATGTTGCCCACGGGTTTGGTAGTCCTCCTTCCATAAGAATCTTTTGAATACAAAATTCCGGGTTAATACCCTTAATGTCGGAGAGTTTCCAAAGCGATGACTCGCATGTGTAACTTCAAAACCTTTATGAAGCACGATTTCCTCGACACATCAGTCTTTAGAAAGTATGACGGGCAACTTTTTCGTCACCCCCCAAAAATAGTACTCAAGATGAGGGAGTAAGTCCTTGATTTTGGCCTTGGTAGGTTTCAACAATTGATGATTTACATAATTTAGCTTCACATATTTAAGTTCTATTCGAATTTGAGTGGCAAATACATTCCTTGAGTGGGAGAGGGTAATGATGGATCATCATTAAGAAATGCTTCAAGAAGAAGAATGGTCCCCCTACAGTCCGTAATAAGGAGTGATCAACTTCCAGGTGAAGTTTGGATTCATCTTCAAGAGTGAGGAAGAGCGTCGACTGTTCCCTCAAGATGAAAAATCACTATCCCCCGAAGGGAGTGAAGGGTCGGAAAGAGGTAAAACGATCGGGTTCCATAATAAGGAGTGGGTATTGCCACTCGCGATCAAGTCGGAGGAAACCGAGAACTTCTTGAAGAATACTCCACACAAGCATATCATTATGTCATTCCGGTCCCTGTCATATCATTTATAATTAGCCGAGTATCTCGAAAGTTTGGATCAAGATTGAATGTTTAGACTGGCTATCTTTTCCACACGAAGATAGTAATTCTCCTTCTAAAACTTCATCAAAGCACGTCTAGAGTCTTTAAGAAAGATCACCCGAGAATTTAGGGGAACTTCGGAGGATCGAGCATCAAAAGTCTAATAAAATAAAACGACTACAAAGTCGGCCGGGAAATTGGAACTTTCTTACTTTTATAACGTAGACACTTCCGGCGATTTCCGATCGGACGAGAAAATTAAAACCGGTCGCAAGTTCGCGAGTCATGCCAATTAGGAGTGAGTTTTCCGGAAGAGGAAAGGTTTTTTCCACACGGATAATGGTCATAGATTTATGCTAGCGCCAAATTGGCCCACGGGCTAAGAAGCACTCATCATTCCCGAAATATCCACAACCGGATGAGAAATTTGTCGGGTCCTCCAAGTTTTTTCAGGCAACTTATAAGAGGGCCACCAAACACATGCACATTTAAATAAAATAAAAAAAAAGTACGGTGTTTTTTAGCTTAATTCAAAAAACAGTTTTTCCTTATTGGGACAAATACAAACTCTTAATGGTCGAGGCAAACTTAGGCCATGAGAATGAGACATCCCGCGAAGCTAATGTCGAAACGCAAATCTTGGAAGATTTGGTAAAATTTCTCCATTTGGTTATTGGCCTTTTCGCGGAGCTTTTGGTCCTTAAGTCTAGAAGGATATGGAATTGACGGTTTCGGGTTAGGCTTCGGAGGCACTAACGGTAAACCTTCTTGGGTCAGAATCACTCACTAACTACCTTCCTTTTCTTGGTCTTGATTTTACCACCCATTGCTTGACTTTCTGACCAACTTGTTCCCCCACATATCCTTAAAACAACTTCTAGTGTCCCTTGAAGGCTCCGTTTCAACGAATTTACCCTTCTCACAAGAGTAAAACTACAGAGGATACAGCAGTTTAGTGTAATACGTCCCTGCACCTCCTGAAGTGTGACCTACAGGGGGAGCTTGAGTGGACCTTGGTGGAGATGGTGGAGATGCAGGGGGATTTGTTGTCTTAAGGTGTAAGACAAATGGTCTCGAGGTTGGTCAGGTTCAGGCCATAGGCTCGGATTAGGTTTAATGGTAGGTGGTGGACAGCTTGTAACAGTTTCTACCCCTACACCAGCACCTTCTTGATCTTGGGGAAGCAGAGCCGCTAAAAGTTGCATAGGGTTGCCTCCTCAAAGTTGAGATTCATTATTAGCAAAAAGTATACTTAGATACTTGAACACATGGTATTGTCTTGCAAAACTAGTTTCTATACCCAAAATGGTTTGAAGAAATCTAGGATACATTAAGAACTTTTTAGCATTTCCGTATGTACTACGTAACCAATCCCCCTTAAAAATTAGCTAGACAGTTAAATTTTCTTCCCAACAGAATAGAACAAATAAGAAGTAACCGCAAGTGAGCTACCAAACTGATCCAAACTAGCCAAACTTGGTTACTGGAGAGAGTGAAGAATGGTGTGGACCAAAAACTGCCATTAGGTGAAACTTGTTCTTGTAAAAGGTTACTTGCCTTCCATGACATACCCAAGGTTATATCCATTCCAGAATAATTTCCGCAATGGTGAAATCATCAATACCACCATCATCGAGCTAAATTGAAGTTGACTTCTTACTGAGTCCCTCAGTAATGGTGTAGGGATCTCATCAATGTTAACTAGATAGCAAGGGGACCTAACTCAGAGACCTGAGTGAAAGCCGTAGACCATAATTGTTTGACAATTGAGTCAAGATGATGAGTCATTTGTGAGAGCATAACCTTATGTGAGAAGACCCTCAGAAGTCAAGAATCTGATGATAATCACCACTTCCGGTGGGTTTTTGCCAAATAACCCACATTGATGTATTCGTCCTCTGTAATCTTAGTCGGCCATTAATGAGTTGTAGAAATAGGGTTAGATTTTGTGTTGGGTTAGATGAATTGAAGTTGTACTGGTAAGAGTGGTAATTGAATTTATATATAGTATAAGATCACAATTTCTATTGGACCGTTTGGAAATTAGGGTTTTATGGAAAAAGTAACTGTTAAAATGTGAGAAAACAGTAATTATCCATTTAAATAGGAAACCCTTTGACAAATAAAATGCCAAAAATATGGTAACTTTTAATGAAGATAAAACTTAATTTAATCTACCAGCACGAACACATAACCACATAAAGAAAATCAACCAGAAGAAAATTTAACATTACCAGTAGAAGTGGTCAAAACCAGTAGGAAAAATGGAAACTACGCAGTAGGAACTCTGGTACACCAGAGGGGAACACTTGAACTACAAGTATGAAACGCTTTTTCACCATCAAAATAAAGGCCACCTTGTCCATGTGAACCTAGAAAATCCCTAATCCACCCACTTGAACCATTAGTCTGCAAAGGTAGGCCAATACACACAAAACATATACAATAAAATGGAAAGGAAAATTAACTATCAAAATGAACTAATTACAGACAAGCAAGAGGAACTAAAACTACCAGTAGAAAAAGTTAAAACTACCAGGAGAAAAATACAACTACTAGGAGAAACATAGTGTAGCAAGAAAAACTAAGTGGTAAAAAAAATTAAAAAAACCAACTTGTTAGAAAATTTTACAACAACAGTCCTCCCCTTGGACTCAAATCCTCCCCCACCCTCAATCAGAGTATCTTGATTGAGACATCCAAATGTTAAACCCACAAGAATAGTAAACCTATGGTCCATCAAATGCCTTGTTAACAAATCAGCACATAATCACATATGTATTTAAAGCACTTGAAATAAGTTTCTTTTCATTAGCATCTCTTATGAAATGAATGCCCTAATGTCTATGTGCTAGTCCGTTGGTGAAAAAACTGGTTTTAACTATGCAAATGGTAACTTTGGTTAACGAATAAAGATTTTGGTATTCATAAAGTTAATACCCATAATCTAAAACAACTGATTTTTGTATCCCAATTACCTGACCACAACAGTTAAGCAGCAGTCACATACTCAGCTTTAGGTGGAAAGGTAGCCATAACATTACAGCAGCAACATATAAGAGCTTTGTGTTTGCTTGCCTTTACAACAAGCAACACAAGGTATAGTCATTCTTGAAAAGTTTAAGGGGGTAGTCCTTCTAACAAGTTTACCCTTTACCAATCTGTTCATAGTTTTTATAGTTCACATGAACCCATCCTCCTATGCCATTTCCCACGATTCATCAACTGAGGCTTTTGCCACTAAACAGCCAAATTAATACCCTCAGGAATGAGATTATTCAAGTTAATGGTTAAGATTATGTTATCCTTTGGAACCCTAAGGTACCACCATACTTCATCTGGAAGCATGAAGTCCTTGGATAGCACAAGACAATCAGTGTCTATGAAGAGAACTATATTCTTCTTGTCACAAATATGAAGATGGAGAACAAGTTGAATTGTTGTAGTTCCTTCACATAGTAGACATTTTCAAAATCCAGTGTGGGAGTTCTGATTGTCCCTTTTCCAGTAATCCTACCTTTACCACCTCCAAAAGTCACTTTTCCTCCTTGAAATTCTTGAAAGTCATCCAGTCTTTCCATGTTACCTGTCATACTTCTAGAACAACCACTATCAAAGATCCCTTCATCTTCAGCATCTGAATAAGGATTTTCCTACAATATACAACATGGGAAAAGTTAGTGTCTAAGGGGGACCCAAGCCATTTAAGACTTGGGTCTGCCTATGGGACGAAAAGGTTGTCCATGAAGAAGTTGGAAGATCCACTATTGTTCTAGGGTACCCAGTATAAACCTTATTCTATGGTGTTTTCCCAAGAACAACCTGTTAGGGGCTTAATCGCAGTTGCCCATCTCACCCCACCATAAATTCCATATGAATATAATACCTTTGAGGTACAATGGTGTATACGTCTGAATATAAGAAACTTGGTACGTTCTATTTAAATGGGTCATAAAGTCTAGCCGTACTTGTCCACCAACCCGAAGTTACTTGATGAGAATATCCTCTATCATTAGGAACTGAAAAGGCCTATTATGCCTACCAGTAGAAACTGGTGCAGCACCTTATGCTTACCAGTAGAACTGGTTTTGTAGTCTACAGGAGAATGTTTACTTTGCCCAGTCCTTAGAAGTACATCTTGTGGACAAACTGATTTGATGATTAACATTATTCCTACGATGTACAGGTCCTACCCCCATTACCAACGTCTTATTAGACATTTGATTCTCAGTAAAAAATCACAGAATCCTTTAATAAGAGAGTACTACTACCACATACAAAACATAACTTAGAAACAGATGAAGCATTTTTCCTAAAATGACCTGCCTTTTTATTAAAATAACCATTCTTATTACAAGAGGTCCTAGAAGTGTTTTCATTCTTATCAGAACTATTACAAGAGAAACTAGGTAAATCCTGAACAATAATGGGTTCTTGGATAGGTGTCCCAACATTGGACTCAATCTCAGCTTCACTCAGATGTGGATACACTAGAAGAGTATGCACCAGGAGGTGGAATCCAATTGAACTTGGCTCTGAAATATCCACTAGAATCACAATAGGCAAAGTCATTGTGTTGACGAGAGCCTGAAGACTAGTCAGCGTGTGTAATCACAGACGGGACAAAGTCATGTAGGACACCAGACAGTGAGGGGGGGGTAGTCACAAGAGTGAGGACTTTGTCCCAATAAGACATTTGTGATACATACCAAGTTCAATGTGATCTAGATAGAGGAGTGTTAGTCTCACAAAAAGAAGTTGAGGACAGCTTCAATAACTATCAGTTTGGCAAACCCTATTTAAACGAGGTCCTACTACCATCCACTTCTTCAGAGTAGTGGTTAACTACTACTAAATGGCAGATCATCCCCTATCCTACCTCATTTTCCTCCCTTATATTTAGTTATTAAATCCCAAAACCCGCACTTTGTTTTTAACAGACCATGGGAACTATCAATTAATATTAACAAGTTTATGGTAGAGGATTCTCCATTTTTCAATTTGGTACTAAGTGATTATCAAGTTTTGTCAGTAATTCTTTCTTAGCAGTCTCACAATAGCATTTATTTCTTTCAAGAATGTTTTTTAGCAGATTAGTTGTATTCTTTCTAGTTTAATAGACAACACTCTAATCTTGTCTTCAAGTGTCAACTGATTTTTCTGAAGAACTCTCTTTTGTTTTTCCAAAGTTTTAAGTGAGTTCTTATAAGCTTGAACTTGTATAAAATATTCACTATTTTGTTCATTAAGTTCATTATGCTGCTTTTGAAGTTCATTATACTTATTGTCACAACCAAAAGGGCAGTTATGTACCTTAGAAGTGACACCCATGAGAGCAAATTCTCCAGCATCACCCGCAGTACTGGCTTCCTTTGTATCAGCTCTAGTGATCAAGTTGTATATCTTGGCAGCACCTTCTTCAATTGCATCCTCAGTATCACACCCACAATCATAGCCAAACACGTAATGGAGCAATAAAACTCCATCACTCTGATCATCATGCTTTGTCCTAATCAACCAATGTATCAAGTGTTCAAGCTTGGAATCTTCTTCCTTCTTTCCAATCTCTTGAATCTTGATGAGGAATATCTCTGCTTGCATTTCCTCCCTTTGCCCCTGCATTCTCTGCAAAGTAGCCTCTTTTGAAGTCACTTTAACATTTGACCTTCTTCTTGTTGAAACCTAGAGCAGATACCTTCTTAACAAAACCAATCTTTCCTTCTAGCTTTTCCCTGCTCAAACTTGTTGTACTCTAAACAGAAAGCATAGCATTTTCCATTTTCAATCCATCTCCTCCAGATCCAATTTTTCCTATCTGTTCAAAATCTTCATAAGCCAGTTGTTGTTCTCTGCTCAGTCAGCAACAAAGGAGTGAAGAACATAACTTTAATTACATTACCAATCTGTATAGACCCCCAGTCTTAGAGTTTTTGATGGAGCATGTAGGTAATGAAGAATAGCTTAGACTATTTGCATATGACATCTTTTTTGCTAGCACTGGTGGTACTAACAAATGCAGAATGGCTTGGACCTGCAGATTGGCTTGAGGAAAAAGTAGAGTATCCTTTGATATCTACCTCAAGAGTCTTTAACTTGTAGTACAAATCATCAAAAGACAGAAGTTCAAGTCCACCTTTGGTTTTCAAGGTTAAAGCTACCTGAGACCATGATGAAGGCAAGGCTCTTAAAAAACTTAGAGATAAATATCATTCATTAACCTCTGGCTTGGCCTTGAGTTGGTTAAGCTGACTTAGAATCTTTTGCATCCTATCATACCCTTTGTGCAATTCCTCTACTTCACGAATTCTGAACTCTGAAAATTCTTGCTTCAGCATAGACTTTCTCATCTTCTTGGATTTGGCATTAAACCATCCAAACCTAGCTTTTGACTGCATTACCTATACCCCATTGCAATCATCCAAATAATGAAATCCAGCCACATGATCAACAAGAATAGAGTGATAGCAAGGTAGTTCTTAGCCTTTGATTCCCTCGAACAAGCAAAGTGTTCATCTGCAAGTCGTTAGGGAAGAATAATTACCCTATCATCATGATCTCTTCCAGTCCTTTAGGCTCCCGCAGCATATACGTTCTGAGTTTGGCCAACGGTGGCTGGACAATCATTATAAGCATGTGGACCACCACAAGTTTCGCAACTCGATGTTACAGAATTAACTTGTTGGTTTGTTTGAAGCATTTTCATTAAGTTCTTGTTGATTTCCGCCATTTTAAGCTTAAGGGCTACTATTTCTGGATTAGAAGAAGTGATAGAACTAGATGACTCACTCCGTTGGGCTAAAGTGTCCCAATCATTGTGGTGAGCGGTCATATTCTCGATTAGATCATAACACTCTTCGGGTCGCCTTTTCATAAAGGTACCTCCGGCAGCAGCATTAATGGTATTACGATGCCTTAAAGTTAACCCGTTATAGAAAGTATCTATTTGAGTCATGGGTAACATGTTGTGGTTAGGACATCGATCAATTGAAAGATTGTAACGTTCCCATGCTTCGAATAACGATTCATCGGGTTCTTGACGGAAATTCGTAATATCATTTCTCAACTTGGTCACCATAGAGGGTGGGAAGTATTTTCCAAGAAAGATTTTTGCCATTTGGTCAAAGGTGGTGATAGAATTCCTTGGCAAACGATCAAACCATTCGGCGGCACGATGTTGCAAGGAGTAAGGGAAGAGATATAGACGAAGGGCGTCATCGGAGACCCCATTCACTTTCATACTTTGGGTGACATGCAAAAACTTGTCAAGATGCTTGTTGGCATCATCACCCGGTCCACGAAATGGACACGAATTTTGAACTTGTTGAATCATGTCATTCTTAAGTCCAAAATTCGTTGCTTGAATTGCAATCGGGGCAATTGGTCCACCCCGACCATTCAAAGACGGTTGGCACAACTCCTCCATCGTTCGGAGGTCGGGAACGGGTAAACCGGCTCCCGCGGGAGGTAGTCCGTCATCACCGTTTTCGTTAGCGGCCATGTTGATTTCTTCAAAATTGTTCAAAAGATTAGGATCAACGAGAGCTCTTCTTCGGATGGTACGTTTGGGATCTTCGAGAGGTGGAAAAAGATTCCTTGTCGAAGATCGAGTGCTCATGCACTAAAAAGAAATATAAAAAGAGAAATTATACTAATTAATTTTTCTTTTTGGCTTTTTGGTTTTTCAACAATTGATTCACAAAGATTTATTTTAATAACGGACAATGAGATAAGACAACTTAAACCTAATAATCAACAAGCTTCACGGTAGCTCTCTAAAAGAAAAACGTACAAAGGAGCGGAGGAGTAGGAAAGCGCGAAGCTATTAAAAACCTTCTCCTTTAGGGTCGTAAGTGACACAAAAGGTAAGTTTTTGAATCTTTTGTTCGGGAACTTATTATGATAATGTTCAAGTTGAGAACATTATATTGATGATATATATTTTTTTCTTTTTAGGACAATTTTTTTAATTTTTTTTATATCTTATATATATACTAATAAAAGAAAAATCTTTTTGTATTTTTTTATATGAAAATAAGCAAAATAACTTCTCACGGAAGGATCTTCAAAACACTAATTGTCAAACGCAACGACAATTGTATACAATCCTCCCCGGCAACGGTGCCAACAATTGACTTCTATCTTTTAGGGTATATAAATAATAATAAAATATTACTACTTATATTAACCAAACCAAATCCGTAAAAGGTATATATAATGTAATATAATAATAATAATATACTACTTATATTACCTAAACCAAATCAAGTTTCCCTTGAAAGGTTTAAAGAAAGAAAATCAATAAAATCCGAGTAGTATATGATATTCCCGGGTCATTTATCCCCAACGAGGAATGCAATAAAAAGTCGAGAGTCGTTTTGATAATTGATGCTTGAATGACAAAGATTTTGATTGGTTTTCTAAATCTACGAGAAAATTAATGTAGTCTACACTTAAGAAATATAAGGCAACACAAATTTTCACTAAATACGCAAACCGGGAATCCGAAAAACGCGTCTAAATTATCAACTAAATCAAAATTAAGCCCTAAAAATGCAAACTTAGTTTCTAAACCTCTAGAATGACAAAATAAAAAATTTTAAAAAGGAATTATATTTTTTTGACTTTTTAATAATTTTTTTATATTTTTTTTTTTTTTATTATGAATTAAAAACTTTATTTCTAATATCAATAAAATTCAAAAATATCAAACTAATACCTAAAAATTCCAAAAAAATGATTTTCTACTTTAGAAAAGTCTAAAATGTAATAAAAACTCAGAAAAATATTTTTCACTACTTTTTATAATTAAAAACTATTTTCTAAAATTAATTTAAAAAGCTAAAAAATGAAAATTAAGATCTAAAAGTGATAAAAATGATTTTAAAACTTGTAAACCTAAAAATATTAATTCTAAAACTAAAAACTATTTTTTTTGAATTAATTTACTATTTTTAAATGACTTTTTAAAAATTTAATCTACGAAAATTAAATAAAATTAACAAATAAAGTTGGAAAAATCTGAAAAGTTTAGCAAAAGTCCTAAATGCTATGAAAAATGCAGGAAAAATAAGCTGGTTAAGCCAGCTTATCAGATAAGCTAATAAAAAAGCTAAAATAAGCTACGAAGTGGCTTTTAACTTAATAGGCTAAAACGTGTATAAGAGAATAAAAGAAAGAAAGGAAAACAGAAAAGACCCAAGGGCGCTAGTGGTGTGTGTGTGTTGTGTTAAGAGGGTTGAGGGTGTTGAGGTCCAGGGTTCGAGCCCTGCTCACCTTGGACTTCCACCTTCCCCTTTTTGCTTTTTTTTTAAATCTTTTTTATACAGCTTATAAATAAGCTGTAAACCTACCACTTTTGTGAAAGCGCTTTTTCTATAAACCACGAATAAGCACAAAAATAAGCTGTCAAAGTTGACAGATTACTTAAAAAACTAAATCAAAACTATTGCCTTATTAACTTAAATAAAGCAAAAAAAAAAAACAAGGGAAAATGGAAAATAAGCTAAAACAAATGATAAGCTATACCTAATAAGCACTTGGGAACAAAAATAAGCAAAGAAAAATAAGCTAAACTAAGCTTAAAGGACAGAATTCTTTAAAAAGCTATTAAACTTAATTTTTTTAAACTAAAAGTGACAATAAGCTTAAATAAGCTCCTACCTAAGTAAAATGAGCTAAAAAGCTAAAACTAACCTAATGAGCATAACTAGGCTTAAATTAAGCAAACTCAATAAGCCAAAAAGCTCAAATAAGCAGATAAACTTTAAGCCAAACTTAGCATACCAAACAACACAAAAGACACTTTTTAAGCTTAAAAATAAGCTAACAAACAGAACCTTATGACCCTAAGACCTCAAAACAGATAAAATTCAGACCTCAAAGAACTTATAGCAACTTTCAAAACACATTCTAAAATTCAAGATAAGCCACAGTAAGCAATTGAAAAAGCAGATTTTCAAAGTTTCAATACTTAGTAAAATTTGACAGAATTTGGCAAAAACAAAAACAACAATTGCAGGTTAAACAAGACCTAGTCTAACTTGATTTGTGACTCTAATAAACACAACAACAACCTTAAAACACCATTTTTTTAAAAATCTAACTCTACAAGCTGATGTGAAAGATTTTAAACTCACAGATTCAAGTCACAAGTATATTAAGCTAAGATTTTGAGATTAAAAACTTAAAAACTCACACAAACTGATTTTTATTACTACTCTTAACTAATCAAAACTGACTCAAGAGCACAAAGCAAGATTTGAACCATTTTGACCCATATATCACAGTTTACACCAAACACCTCGATAATGAATTCTATTAGCATTTATACATGATTAATATTGATTTTAATCTAAAACTTTCCAAATACCAGATGTTGTTAAGCTAGTATTAACCATAATAAACAACTTTTAATACTCAAATAAGCAAAAACAACAAGATTACAGATTATGCAATATTTAAGGTAATTTTTGACAGATTTTTGACAAAACTAGAACTAATGATTTTTAAACTAAAAGACTACTATTTTAAGCACTAAACATCTATAATAAGCTAAAACAAGCAGATATAAGCAAGCAATAAGCAGGGATAAATAGTGGAACGGTAAATAAGCTAAAATTGGAAAATTAAAAACTTACAAAGCCCTTGCTTAAACAGGGCAAACAAGCTTAATAATAAGCTAATCTACAAGCTCTAGCTTGTCAAAATACAAGGTAGTGGTGTCCATAAGCCCTTCCTTGTCTGGCTTATCATCCAAATAAGCTGTGATATTTTGAGGGTGAGTTCTTTTTGTCAATTTCCTTAAACACTTAATAACTTTTGAGATTTTATGAAAACAGTTTTTATAAAAGCTCAAATAAGAGCTTATAAGAGCTTGTGAAATTTTAGACTTTACTAAAGTAGAAAATCATTTTTTGGAATTTTTAGGTATTAATTTGTCATTTTTTTATCATTTTAAATTGATTAAATAGGTTTTTAATTCATAAAAAAAATATTAAAAAGTCAAAATAAAATATAATTCCTTTTTAGAAAATTTCTTTTGTCATTTTAGGGGTTTAGAAACTAAGTTTGCATTTTTAGGGTTTAATTTTGACTTAGTTGATAATTTAGACGCGTTTTTAAGATTCATGTTTGCGTTTTTAGTTCAAGTTTGTGTTGCCTTAATTGTTTTTAGTGTAGATTGCTTTAATTTTCTCGTAGATTTAGAAAACCAATCAAAATCTTTGTCATTCAAATATCAAATATCAAACCGACTCACGACTTACCATTGCATTCCTCGTTGGGGATAAACGACCTGGGAATATCATATATACTACTCGAATTTCATTGATTTTCTTTATTTGAACCTTTTCAAAGGAAACTTGATTTGGTTGGTTGATATAAGTAGTATATTATTACTATATATTGTTTGACTGGGTATACAGGGTAAAGGTTTAGGGAGTTGACAACTTAAGTCCCTCATTGTGATAAGTTGTATTCCAATGACAGTCCTTGTGGTATAAAAGATTTTGTGGTTTGGCAATTTCAGCCCCTTAGGTGTCATAGAGTTATTGCATGGATGGTCCTTGTGGGCTAACAGACTTAACAAATGGCTTAACACAGTTTGTAGTTTGGGCCAGTTTTGTTTATAAAGGGATTGGGCCTTAAATGGTTTATTAACCATTTTGGTCTTCAAATAATATCTTAATGGGCTGACCCGGCCCATTAGATGGGTACGGGTTGGCCCATTAAGTTTTTTTTCTTCGGTTTCGGCTCTCTAATAATACATTAATGGGCTGACCCGACCCATTAGATGGGTGCGGTGGGCCCATTAAGTAATTCTTCGATTACTGCTTCGACTTTGACTTTGACTTCTCGGGTTTGGCTTTGGTTGACTTTTTGACTTTGACTTTCTCACTCCTTCCATTCTCGTGCTCGGTTTTATCGTTTTTGGCTTCGTTTTTGTCCTTTTCTTAGATATCCATTACCTGCACAATATAAATGCAAAACATACAGATACAATGTATTTTTGGTACGTTTTTGGTCAATTAATTCCGTTTTTAATGGTCAAAGGTATGTGTAATTAAACACATACCAAAATCCCCCATACTAAGATATTGCCGTGTCCTCACGCAATGCGATAACTAAACACTTACTAAAACTAAGAATCTCAATTCCCCTCGACTAATAACCTCGAAAAGTAGCTAAGTGTTTGTCAAGGGGAATGAAAGAATCAAAAGCTTTGAAAAGCCCCGTTTTGACCATTTTTTACATACTAACTACCACTAATATTTTTGTATTTTCCTTTTTCTCATTTTTTTGTACTTTTCTTTTTAAGCAACTAACTAACTTATTTGACTTTCGTTATTTTTATAACTTTAGGGATCATAGAACAAGAAGCATTTCAATCCTAAAATGCCCTTAAAAAGGATAAATTCATCGTTCCCGACTTTTCACTTATTCCAAACCAAGCTTAAAACGAAATCACCGTTAAATATAAGTTAAAATGCTAACACTACTCATATTTGCAACTTGTGAACTTTTCACTCCCGACAATTATTATATATTAGGTGAATGTGCCATTTCGAATTTCAACCATGGATCAACGTTTTACAAAATTCTATGCTTCACGTTCCACCCGAGAATAATGAGTTTGAAGGCGAGATCATCCCATGTAGCGACTTTCATCTCGGCACATCCCAACCTTGCGGCTAAGTGACCAGGCTTTTGACACCCCATAGAGACTAGTATCGAGACTCACGGACCTTCGGTTTCAAAAACTCTTAGGTTTCCCGTATATACATAGCTTATTTAAAATGAAATAGTCTTAGTTCGAAAGCATATTTAAATTTAAGAAAAAGAGATTTTCCCTATATTTATTTAATCACATTTATTGCACTTAACATTAACATAACCATGATGCAACCGTAACCCTCGACCTTTTAGAAGGCTGCAACATCGGTTGTGAGCCGGCAAGATGCAGCAAACTTTTATCAGTCTCGGATTATTATTCTTACTATGGGGCCTTTTAGAAGGCTGCAACATCGGTTGTGAGCCGGCAAGATGCAACAAACTTTTATCAGCCCACGGTTTATAATTATTACTCATCATTTTTCATCATATTTTTCATTTTTTTTTCATTTCATTTTATTTTATTTTACGATATATAGAGAAGACTTCTTTTTGGAAAATTTAAGTATAAATTTGAACTAAGACTAAAAATTATAACTATCGACTACATCTCAAAAATTTGTTGATTTAAGTGTAATTTTCAAAAATAGCACATATTATTAGTCCGGTTAGGAGCTTATGGGAGAAAAAGCTACAAATTACACACATGAGCTCTTAAGATTTCCAAATAATCCTTGTTTAGCATCCAACTCCTATTTAACTCTCATTTTTCGTTCTCGCAAATTTTCGCGAATGCTTAGTCTAAAAGTTAAGGAACAAGCTAGAGCTCAACACGCTCGATCGAGTCAAAATTTATTCTTATTCTACCCAGCAGGAAAGTCAAAATTGTAACAAAACACTTATTTTGTTTTTGAAATTTTTTAAATTCTTTTTAATTTTTTTGGTATTTTGGTGGTAAAAACAGGATTACGTGAAAACAACGACTACAGGCACAATCAAATCGAAGATCCCCCCATACTAGAACAAAACATCATCCTCAATGTTTTAAAGGGTACCTACGTCACTCTAAGCCATTTATTAAGTATGCTTAAAGATAAACGTTAGTTGATTAGATTAGGATATTGGATTTCCCAAAATGAAGCTGAGGATGTAAAGCTCTTGTGAACGAAGGACAAAACCACGAGCACGAGAGGCTTCAAAATCCAGGCAATCCTGGACAATAACACAAAACATAAACCACGGATAATGTAAGAGGCGAGCCTCCCCACAACAATACACTTATTCATTACTACATACTACGGATAAGCATGGGTTGCCACCCACGAAGCGCCTTGTTTTTGTTAACCGAGTCACAAGCTCGACTCGAACCCGAATTTAATGGTCCATGAGGAAAGTTTGGAGATCCAGGACAACCATCGGTGGTATGTCCCCTCCAAAGTAGTGTTTTAGTCTATGACCATTCACCTTGAAGTTTGGCCCGTCGGTTTGGGATAACTCGACGGTGCCATAAGGGTACACTTGGGCAATGGTGAACGGTCCGAACCAACGGATTTTAACTTGCCCGAGAAAATCTTCAATCGAGAATTAAAGAGGAGGACTTGATCACCGACGTTGAAAACGCAGTTTTTGATCTTGGAGTCATGGATCCTCTTTGTCTTCTCTTTGTAAATCAAATAATTCTCATAGGCTTGATCACGAAGTTTATTTAATTCATTGAATTGAACTTTTCGGTGATCACCCATGGTCAAAAGGTCAAAGTTTGCATGCTTCAAGGCCCAATAGGCTTTACGCTCGAGCTCGGTCGGTAAATGACATGCCTTTCCGTACACGAGCTTGTAAGAAGTACACCCGATGGGTGTTTTGTAAGCGGTACGGAAGGCCCATAGTGCGTCATCCAATTTATCTAACCAAGAGGCACGGTTTTCGCCTACGATCCTTTCCAAGATTCTTTTCAAACCACGGTTGGAGACTTCAACTTGCCCACTTGTTTGTGGGTGATACACGGTGGAGAGATGGTGAGTAACTCCGTACTTAAGCATGACCTTTGAGAATTGGTCATTGCAAAAGTGCGTACCGCGATCACTAATGATAGCGCGGGGAGTTCCAAACAGAGCAAATAGAGATTTTAAAAATTTGTAAATAACTCGAGCGTCGTTGGTGGAGAGCGCTTTTGCTTCAACCCATTTCGTCAAGTAATTGACCGCCACGAGTATGTACTTGTTCCCTCGTGAAGACAGGAACGACCCTATGAAATCGATGCCCCACACGTCAAAAATTTCGCAAACTTGGATTGAATTTTGTGGCATTTCATCACGTAAAATTTTGCCTTGACGTTGACAAGTATCACATCGGGTGACCAAGTCATGGGCATCTCGCTAGATTGTGGGCCAATAAAACCCAGAATCAAACACCTTTTTGGCGGTGTAGTTCGGGCCATGATGTCTCCCGGTGGGTCCATTGTGGCAAGCCTTAAGAATATCAATGGTTTCTTGGCCGTGAACACACCGCCGAATGACTTGATCCGCATAGATTTTGAACAAATAGGGGTCGTCCCAAAAGTAATGCTTCACGTCTTTAAATAATTTGTTCTTTTGTTGGGACGACATCCATTTCACAACAAAGTTCCCCGCATGGTAATTAGCAAAATCGGAAAACCATGGGGTACTAGAATCACCATGAAAAGATACCATACTAAGTGTTTCGAGAGGAAATGTTTCATTTATTTCCTTTTTATCGAGCACACTTTGGTGAGGATTCTCTAATCGGGAAAGATGATTGGCCGCGCGATTCTCGGCTCCTTTTGTGTCAATTACCTTTAATTTGAACTCTTGAAGGAGGAGAACCCACCGGAGCAATCTCGCCTTGGAATCTTTTTTAGCAAAGAGATATTTGAGGGCAGAGTGATCCGTATACATAATGCTTTTGTTCAAGATGAGGTAAGACCAGAATTTTTCAAAGGCATACACCACGACTAACATTTCTTTCTCCATCGTGGTGTAATGGGATTCTACCTCGGTTATTGTTTTACTAGCATAATGTATAGGCCTAAAGTGCCTTTCATGACGTTGCCCTAAGACCGCACCTATGGCAAAGTCGCTTGCATCGTACATAAGCTCAAAGGGTAAGTCCCAATCAGGGGCAATCAAGATTGGAGCTTCGGTAAGTTTTTTCTTTAACGTTTCAAATGCTTGAATACATTCATCGGAGAAGATGAACGAAGTATTTTTCTCAAGAAGATGAGTCATCGGTCGAGAAATTTTGGAAAAATCCTTAATGAACCGTCGGTAGAAACCGGCATGACCGAGAAAACTCCGAACACCCTTGACGATGGTGGGATGAGGTAACTTAGCAATCACATCGACTTTGGCTTTATCGACCTCAATCCCATTTTTGGAAATCTTATGGCCAAGGACAATGCCTTCCTTGACCATGAAATGACTTTTCTCCTAATTTAGACAAAGATTGGTGTCTTTACACCTCTTAAGCATCTTGTCCAAATAGGAGAGGCAAGTTTCGAATGAATTCCCAAAGACCAAAAAGTCGTCCATAAAGACTTCTATCGTTTTTTCGATCATATCATGAAAGATAGCCATCATACACCTTTGGAACGTGCCCGGTGCATTGCATAAGCCGAAAGGCATGCGACGGTAAGCGAACGTTCCATAAGGACACGTAAATGTGGTTTTTTCTTGATCATGAGGGTCGATGGGAATTTAAAAGTAACCCGAGAAACTATCGAGAAAACAATAGTATTTGTTTCTCGCTAGTCTTTCAAGCATTTGATCCATAAACAGTAATGGAAAGTGGTCTTTACGGGTGGCGTCATTTAACTTTCGGTAGTCAATGCATACACGCCATCCCGTAACCAATTGAGTAGGAATTAACTCGTTTTCATCATTTTCAACAACGGTAAAGCCACCTTTTTTCGGTACGCAATGTACGGGGCTCACCCAAGGACTATCCGAGATTGGGTAAATTAATCAGACGTCAAGAAGTTTTTCAACCTCCTTTTTGATGACATCGTAGATTTTCGGATTCACCCGTCTTTGATGTTGGACCGCCGGTTTGTAGTCCTCTTCCATAAGAATCTTGTGAGTATACAAAATTCTGGGTTAATACCCTTAATGTCGTAGAGTTTCCAAGCGATGGCTCGGTTGTGTGACTTCAAAACCTTTATGAGAGCGGCTTTTTCCTCGACACTCAAGTCTTTAGCAATTATGACGGGTAACTTGTCGTCACCCTCCAAAAATGCGTACTCAAGATGAGGAGGTAAGTCCTTGAGTTCGACCTCGAGAGGTTCATCAATTGATAATTTATCATTTTAAGCTTCACAAAATTGAAGTTCTTTTCGAATTTGAGGCAAGTACATTCCTTGAGTGGGAGGGGGTAATGATGTATCATCATTAAGAAATGCTTCAAGAAGAAGAATGTCCCCTTCCGAGTCGTAATAAGAGTGATCAACTTCCGGTGAAGTCGTATCATCTTCAAGAGCGAGGAAAGCATCGAATTGTTTGAGAAGAAAATCACTATCCCTGAAGGGAGTGAGGGAGAAAAAGCAACAAATTACACACATTACATACATGAGCTCTTAAGATTTCCAACTAATCCTTTTTTAGCATCCAACTCATACTTAACTCTATCATTTTTCGTTCTTCGCAAAGATCCGTGAACGCTTAGTCTAAAAGTTAAGGAACAAGCTAGAGCTCAACATGCTCGATCGAGTCAAAATTTATTCTTATTCTACCTTACAAGAAAGTCAAAATTGTGAACAAAACACTTATTTTATTTTTGGAAATTTTAAATTTTTTGCATAAAATCACAATATTTTTTTTAAATTTTAGTGGTAAAAACGGGGTTATGTGAAAACACGGCTGCAAGCACAATCAAATCGAACATTGTCCTCAATGTTTTAAGAAGGGTCTCTACGTAAATCCTAATCCGTTTATTAAATATGCTTAAAGATAAACGTTAGTCGATAAGATTTGGATATTGGATTCCCAAAATGAAGCTGAGGATTTGAAGCTCTAGTGAACGAAGGACAAAAACCAAGAGCACGAGAGGCTTCAAAAATCCGGGCAATCCTGGACATATAACACAAAACATAAAGCACAAAAATGGAAGAGGCGAGCCTCCTTACAACAACAAAACACTTATTCATTACTACATAACTTAGCATACTACTACTACAATTATACTAGGATAAGCATGGGTTGCCACCCACGAAGCACTTATTTTAGGTCACTTAGCTTGACTCGATCCCCCATACTTGAGCTTGTCAAGGAGGGATAGAAATGGAGACACGGAACATCTAAAACACGAATGTCCTCTCCATAAGAGCAAGGAAAAATCTCCATCGTGTAGGTCCTTGTTTTGGATCTATATAGCCTTTGTAAGATCAATACTAACTTGATTAATTCTAAATCAACTATGTGAGAGAACACTGAATATGAGTACCAAGTGTTTAATGCGGAATCTTAACACAGTATTAATAAGAGACACAAAAATAAATCTAACTTTGCTATTGATTTCTATTTAGCTTCAATGCTACTATTTGTTATATAAAACTCTATGCCGTAGGGTTCCTTTTATACTCCAAGGAAACCCTAAAAGGCTATACAAAAACGGTGAAAGGATAATGCATATCCTTTCCTAAGATATCTCCAAAAATATCTCTAAGATAACTATTATCACTATTCTGTTACATAAACAGACTTAACTAAATACCACGAGTACTAACTATAGTACTACTACTCTACCAGTACTAAATATAGTACTGGCCTAGACTTAACTTAGTACTCGCCAGATACTTAACTTAGTACTAAGCCTAGAACTAACTAATCCTACCAGCCTTAACTGTTATACACCAGTATTAAGCTTTTAACAATGTATATTACCAACAATCCTCCCCTAACTTGATCTTCACTTGTGAACTTCAAGTTTCTTCAAGTGTCTTCCATTTGAGCTTCCTAAGGATGTTGTAAATAAAACTCTTCGAATTATTCTTGAACTGCAATTCTTCAAATCATCTCTTTTTGATCTTTGCAGCAACTATTACTAAATGACTTATATGAGCTTATAGACTAGCTTAAGGGCTATCTAAAACAGCAAACTCAAATTGGTTTGAAACAAAAATAAGCAGTTAAAAAGGGCTTGGAAAAGGGCTGTTTAAAGGGCTAATAAGCAGGCTTATAAATAAGCTGGAAAATAAGCTTAAATTCAAATCCAAGTTAAAACAGATGGAGAATATCAACAAATGAGCTTATGCTCTGAGTTTAAAAGTCTAAAAATAATTTTTACTAACTAAATTTAGACAATGAAAAAGGACTTAAAAAACTTAGAAAATGACTTGACAATTTTGTTTACAGATTTTGACAAAACAAAGTAAACCAAAAGAGGACTAAACTAATGCAGTTTGACACTAAAAAGAGAACTAAAATAAGACTCAAAAGCAGGTAAAAAGTGGTAAATCAAAAGGGCACTTATAAACTGTTTTGTCACTCACAGATTTAAAGAATTTTTAGAAAAACTCAAAAACAAATTTTTAAGACAAAACCTTTGAAAACAAATCACAAATAACTTAAAAAAGGCTGTCAAAATTTGCCAATTGACCCAAAAGGATTTTAACTTAAAATGACCCACTTTGGCACCTTGTGCCAAACACCCCTTTAAGATGTAAAAATCAAGTTTTAGGCTATTTAAGACTGAATTAAGCAAAGAACAGATAACAAGCATTCAATATTAAGCACAAATAGCACAGGATTAAGCACTAAAATAAGCAAATAAGGAAAAAAGCAATTAAAAGCATATAAAAACAGAATTAAGATAAAAACTCAAATAAAGAACATCAAAGCAATTAAAAGGCAAACAAAAGCAAGCAAACAGCAATAATAAGCAATAAAAGACAGAAAATAAACATAAATAAGCACTGCTACAGTAGAATAAGCAAAAAAATAAAAAGAGAAACTCACAAGGGTCCAAAGCTTATGGCAAGTAATATAAGCCGTCAAATAGCTTAAAAACTTTTCCTATGTGCTTCCCATGAAGCACTAACCCAAGACCTTCCAAGATTAACCTTGCTCCTTGCTTGACAGATTTTGATATTTTGTGATTTTTTTGGTTTTTTTTTTGACAGAAAAGCAACACAAGCTTTTAAATAAATTTTGAATGTACAAAGGCTTATAAACATAGTATTTAAAGACAATAAGCTTAAATGAAAATAATTTAAAGGTAAACAGAAAAATTGCATAAAATTAAATGACAAGTAATTTAAATGACTGAAATTAAATTGCAATATTAAAAAGACAATAATAAAATGGTACTAGGGCTTGAGATTTATGTTTGTTGTGTAAAAGAGTAGCCAAAGCTCGTCTTAGCCCTTCATTCTTTCTTGGTGCCCAATCCCATCAATCTTGTCCCTTCGTTTATTTGGCCAATGGTAGTTTCTTGGATTGTCAGAGTGTATTTGGTCTTTAGTGAGGTGGGGGTTTTTGGAGTGGGGTGATGTTTGTCTTATGTTGCAGGTTTTAAAGGGTAGAAGACAAATGAATAGTACCTTGGTTTTTTGGCGGGTAATGGATTCATTATACTCTGTTTGAGTTTAAACATGGTACAAGTTTAGAGTTATGGCAAATTTGACCCCCAATGTTGTATAAGTTGTTTGCGTGATAAGTCCTTGTGGGTTAAAAAGAGTTTTGGTACTTGCCAAGTTTGGCCCTTGAGTTTATATATTTTCATTGCAATGATAAGTCTTTATAGCGCAAACATTGTATAAGGGTGGAAAAGGGAGCACAGGCTTAACGACAGTTGTAAGTCTTATTTGGGCTATTTTATCTGTGTTAATAATTAAGTTTGGGTTGAGTATATACAAAAGTGGCGAAATGGGCTCATTGTTGTGATTTATAGGCTTTTAAGGTCTTAAATAATATTTAAATGCGGGCAGACCCGACCCATTAGATAGGTAGGGTAGTGCCCATTTCATATATCCCATCGGTTTTTTGTCTTTGACCTTTGACTAATTACTGTGTTCGGGGTATGACTTTGTACTTTTATCCGATTTGACTTTGACTTGGCTTTTCAGTCCTATCCATTCAGTTCCTCAGTTTGTCGTTTTTGGCTTCGTTTTCCTCCTTTTGTCACGAAATCCATTTCCTGCACAATAAAAAATGTAAAAAACAATACATATACAATGTATGTTTTGGTACGTTTTTGGTCCATTTAACGTGTCCGGTTTAATGGTGAAAGGTAAGGTGTATTTTAAGCATATACCTAAAATCCACCTATACTAAGACTATTGCGTTACCTCACGTAAACTGAATCAGTAAGCACTAATAAAACTAAGACCCTCAAACCCCCTCACTAATAACCTTGAAAGAGTACTAAGTGGCTACGTCAAGGTGAAGTTAAAAATCAAAGAGTCTTTGACAAAGCCCCGTATTTGCCATTTTTAATTATTTACTAACTATACTAATATTTTTGTATTTTTTTCTTTTTTCTCAATTAACTAACATGATTGACTTTCGTTATTTTTATAACTTTAGGGATCATAGAACAAGAAGCGCCTATAGAATAATCTATAGATGTCCGAAGAGGATAAATTCATCGTCCCCGATTTTTCACTTATTCCAAACCAAGCTTAAAACGAAATCACCGTTAAATATAAGTTAAGATGCTAACACTACTCATATTTGCAACTTGTGAACTTTTCGCTCCCAACAATTATTATATATTAGGTGAATGTGCCATTTTGAATTTCAACAGTTTGAAAAAATTCTATGCTTCACGTTCCACCCAAGAATTATGAGTTTGAAGGCGAGATCATCCAATGTAGCGACTTTCGTCTCGGCACATCCCAACCTTGCGGCTAAGTGACCAGGCTTTTGACACCCCACAGAGACTAGTATCGGGACTCACGGACCTTTGGTTTCAAAAAATCTTAGGCTTCCCGTTTATACATAGCTTATTAAGAAAAACTTAAAATAAAATAGTCTTAGTTCAAAAGCATATTTAAATTTAAGAAAAAAAAGATTTTCCCTATATTTATTAAATCACATTTACTACACTTAATATAATTATTCATTCTTAAGGAAATCCTCGACCTTTTAGAAGGCTGCAACATCGGTTGTGAGCCGGCAAAATGCAACAAACTTTTATCAGTCTCGGATTATTATTCTTACTATGGGCTTTCTTTAGAAGGCTGCAACATCGGTTGTGAGCCGGCAAGATACAACAAACTTTTATCAGCCCACAGCTTATAATTATTATTACCACATTTTTTTTACACTTTATGTTACCACGATATAGAGAAAATTTCGTTTTATAAATTAGAACTAAAATTATTGATATCGACTATACTTCAAAAATTGTTGATTTAAGTTTAATTTTCAAAAAGAGCACGTATTATTAGTCCGGTTAGAAGCTTATGGGAGAAAAAGCCACAAACTACACTTATGAGCTCTTAAGATTTCCAAATAATCCTTGTTTAGCATCCAACTCATAATTAACCCTATCATTTTTCGTTCTTCGCGAAGATCCGCGAACGCTTAGTCTAAAAGTTAAGGAACAAGCTAGAGCTCAACACGCTCGATCGAGTCAAAATTTATTCTTATTCTACCCAGCAGGAAAGTCAAAATTGTGACAAAACACTTATTTTATTTTTGAAAATTTTTAAATTTTTTCATTTTTTTGAAATTTTGGTGGTAAAAACGGGATTACGCGAAAACAACGACTGCATGCATAATCAAATCGATAGATCCCCCCCCCCATACTAGAATTAAACATTGTCCTTAATGTTTTAAGAAGGGTCTCTACGTAAATCCTAAGCCGTTTATTAAGTATGCTTAAAGATAAACGTTAGTCGATAAGATTTGGATATCAGATTCCCAAAATGAAGCTGAGGATGTGAAGCTCTTGTGATCGAAGGACAAAACCGCGAGCACGAGAGGCTTCAAAAATCCGGGCAATCCTGGACATACAACACAAAACACAAAACACGGAAAATGAAAGAGGCGAGCCTCATCACAACAACAAAAAAACACTTATTCATTACTACTTAACTACTACTACTACGATGATAATACTAGGATAAGCATGGGTTGCCACCCACGAAGCGCTTGTTTTAGGTCACTTAGCTTGACCCGATCCCCCCATACTTGAGCTGGTCAAGGGGGATAGAAATGGAGACACGGAACATCCAAAACTCGGATGTCCTCTCCATAAGAGCAAGGAAAAATCTCCATCGGGCTTTCAAGAATTTTAATGACTTTGAAAGCTTTAGGGCCCCGATGAGATAATTCTGGGAGAAGAGAAGAATGAACTCTTTTAGAAGTGAGAATCCCGGGGTTGAAAACTTTTTCCTCATTTTCGGACGAAAACGAGAGTAAAGCTCCGAGCCCGGGAACTTCTTTGTGGAAAGGAAGTTCATAAAGAGGAGGATTAAAATCCTCAAGAATTAAAGAAGCATTAGTGGCCTTCTTTACATTCTTTTCCGGTGTTGCACAGTTGGTGATTTCAAAGAGGTTTTCATGAATGAGTATACCCGGATTAAATACCTTGTCCTCGTTGTTGGTCGAAGACAAAGCATCAACCTCGGAAAAATCCTCATAGAAAACCGAGTCAAATTCGGGAAAAGGAAGGAAATCACTTGATCTAGGGGGATCAAGTTCATCAATCAAGATTTTAGAATCTTTGATTTTCTCTTCCTTGGAGTCAAAAGGATCATAATATGGATTATCATTAACGGTCTCAAGATCAAAAAGATTATCATCATAATCATCCCATAATGGTGGGGATGAGTAATCAAGAGCATGTTCATCGGTGAACATCTCAGAAATGGTATCAACAAGATTGTCATCAAGAGAATCATCAACCGAATCTTCGAGAATAGAATCCATTTCCTTGATAGGATTATGGTTAAGCAAATACTCTATTTCTCAAAGATCGGATTCGGCATCAAAGGGAAGATCATCATTTCCTGGTGAAAATATGATGTGAGTGAGTTCATCGGCGAACTCCTGAAGAAAATAGTCGCTAGTCTCAGAATTCTGGAGACTAGGTGAAGAAGAAGTGGTACTGCCACTTAAAGAATTATGAAAATGAGAGAGAGGAGATGAAGGATTACTATTTCCCGGTGGAAATGAATCACTTGCGAGATAAGCTTTGAATTATTCCTAAATTAAATCACTTTCTTTGATGGAAGTAAGTGTGGGGGAAGAAGAAGAAAACTTGGTCTCGGGTTCCAAAATCGGAGTGGGATTGCCACTCAATGGATTATCATGATATGGAGGGAGATCTTTGGTTTTATCAAGATTTAGCAAGTTCTCAATAATGTCTTCCTCCGGATCAAAGATATCATCATTAACTTTCGGTGAAGTTAAGTTGGTAAGAGAAGTGAGAGAAGAAGTGGGATTGCCACTTGGATGATTTGTTGCAAACAAATTTTAAGAATTTCCTTATGTGAAACATTGTAGACATCAATCATGTTGATTGATTCTTGATGAGGTTCGTTTGAATAGCTTGAAGTGTCATTTCTCATGTTCAAGATTAGTCTTTCATTACCGTCACGGAGAATCATTTCTTCTCCATGAACGTCAATCAAAGCACGAGCGGTCCGTAAGAAAGGTCTTCCCAAGATGAGGGGGACACGCGGATCGCTAAGTTCCTCCCAGTATATTTTCATTATAAACAAAGTTGAAGTTAGGCAATCAACTCTGATTTTGGATACCTGTGACAAGTCTTCTTCTTCTTCCCCCACACTTACTTCCTTTCGAAGGAATAAGTGAGATATTTCAAATTTAGGGAAGATATATTCGTAAACTTTATTCTCGCAACGTGATTGCATCGCGATCGCTACTCTACACGACTCGGAATTATGAAACTAAACGTAATTACCAGGTGCTAACATTGGTGGACGATCTTTACCACCTTCTTACATGATGGCATTATGAAGAGCATTTGATGTTTGAGTTTGCAAATTGGTATTGGTATTAGACATTTTAATGTAGTTGTGAATGGATATCGAATCTTAAGTTTTATAAAGTGATTGAGATTGTGGTTTGATATGGAATTCTAGTTTACGGGATTTTACTAAATCAAGAAGAAACCATAAAACTAAAGTAGAATTTCTGATTTTACTTTAAAGTTCTTGTTTATATGAAGCCCGAAGTCAGTCTCTTCCCACCTGATCCGTGAAATTAGGGTTTCAAAACAAGAGTTTTCTTTGAGCGATATAACACTGAATGAGAAAATTTGACTCAAATTGGGCAGAGTAACGTTTCCCAAAATACAAAAAAGGCATAAATTGTAACACCCCCATAAAATCACAACGCAGCGGATACCACTTTGGAGTGCTACTTCATAGTATAAAGTACAAGTTACAGAAAACGACCTCAAAAGAGACGTTTAATAAAATATCACATTCGATTAAAATAAATCAGAGTAAATTGAGGTCCCAATAATTTGCTTTTAACAAAAATTACAAGAGTTCAAACATGACTCATTTGTATATTTAAAGAAAACAATCATCTAATGTGGAAAAAACCAAGTCCTTAAAGTTTTGATATCCACACGACTCGAATGCTCCCAATGCACAGCTAGCAATATAATAACCTGAGAAAATACATGCAAAAATGTCAACAATAATGTTTGTAAATTCATAGGTTTAAGTAAAAGTAGTGTTGAAATAATTCAAGTAATATTTCTGAAAGAAAAGTAGCGTTACAACATTTCAAAGAACTATTTTTGAAATTCAAGTAGGGATTCAATAAATCAAGTAATGTTTAGTAATGGACCACAAGGTTTAAGATCAGCCAGCGACAGTGCAACGAATGCAATGTCAAGTAAATGAATTAATATATTATCGCATTAAGCTCATGCCACTGAAACGTTAACCAAGCATATAAAATATGCATATAATTTGCCCCTCAACAAGGTAATATTGCAATATACCTTAAGAAATTCTCAATACAAAATGTCCTTTAGGGGTGATCGCGCCATGGATGTCACAACCCCAGACAGGGCAGTCACGGCCCAATAGATCTACTTAATGTACTAGCGCTTACCCATCATAGGTAATTAACAGTGCATGAAATTCGGGGCCTTTTTGCAATAGGTACTCATGCAGATAAACTCATAATCGGGTCAAGCATACCCTTCAAGCACTTGTGTCCAATTTAAAACAAGTAATATGTTCAAAACTCTCAGTTTTGTAAATAGATATTCAATGATCCCAAATCGTGTAGTAAGCAAATCAAGCTTTAATAAATTCAGTGGTAAACAACCATGTATTAGAAATCATGTGTAAAGCAAGTAAAATCTTTCGTAAAAGCATTCATGTAACGCTTATGAAATTGGAATCAATAATTTTTGCTTAGTAAAACAAGCATGTATTCTCACCCCGAAAATAGTTATGAAAACCATTAAAGAAGAAAAGATGGGGCTATGAACTCACCGTAAGTGGATGATCGAAGAGAAACCAACAATGAGAAGATGACTCCAAATATTAGTCGAGACCTATAAAGCAAGTCGCGACTTAGAATGATATATGATATCATTATAATAGAATAGTTATACAATACTAGTTAAAGAATTCGAAACATAAACAATATTGCACCAAGACTAAACCAAAGTGTTTTTAAGAAGTCAATTGATGTCTAAGCTGGGGTCAAACTAAAATAAACATCTACTAAGTCTCGTCCCTTAATTCCTATCTCAATTGGATGTGGTCACTACTTTTCATTTTTCCAATCCTAGACGTAAAAGTCAATTTTCTGATTTTAGTCATTTTAAAGAGAGTATAAATCCTAAACCATAAAAGATATAGAAATGAGACTTTCACCCTTGGAAAGGCCTTGAAGTCTACTTTCCAGAACATCAAGCCTCATATTCCAATTGTTTACCAATTTTTATAAAAGGATAACTTACTATCGCTAACTCAAAACAGAAAACTACCGTTTGCAGAATTTAGCCATGATCACCGGACCATATCTCTCATTATATAAAAGATATAAAGGTGAGGTTTTCACCCCTGGAAAACCACATGAATCTAGTTTTCAAAACATTAAGCCAATCATTCAACTCATTTACCAATCAACGGGAAATCAACTTTTACTAACCAAAGGTCAAACCAGATTTTTAACTGAATTTCTTGGTTTTGCCGTTTTAGTCATAAATCCTAAACTAAAATAGCAATGAATGTGAGGCCAAGTGCTGGAGCTTCTATAAGATGTCTAGTACTGACCCATACATTAAAACCCTAACCTTTAGTTCAAAAACCTGGAGATTAACATGTTTTATATTCGAAGGTCCAGATTTGACCTATGATCATAAATTGACCATAACTCCTTCATACGGAGGAATTGGTTGAGCATCCAACTATCACATATACCTAAGACCTATATCTATCCCCCTATGTCTTTTTTTTATAGACCCTTGGTTCGTGTGTAAAACAAATTTATATACCAATAGCAATAATCCCGTAAGAATTCTTTCCAAAATACTTCTCAAACAAGAGAAATATAAGGTAAAAATCTCACAAAAGAAAACACATGTTAGCCACTGTATCAAAAGCTTCTATAAGCTTCTCATAAGCTCATTCAAGTCTATAAGCTTCATTTGAGCTTACATGAAGCTAAATTTACTTAAATTCTAAAATCAGTTTTTTTTAACCTTCCTTGTCTTATTTAGGATTTGAGCTAAATGGAAGGGGATCCAAAGGATGGAAGGAGATCCCACGGAGCTCTACTGGCTTATCCTAAGGAATAAGCCAGAGCTATTGATTAAGCACATTTATTGAGCCAATAGCTTTATTTAGCCTAATGCTTCAAGTAAGTTCCTTTTACTTCCCTTATCCTTTAATTTTAAGCTTCAATATTGCATTATTAGTAAGATCTGTTATTTGCTTAAGATTTGCTTATTAAGTGCTTTTTTGCTTTAATTTAGCTTATTACTGTTTCTAATTCTCGCCTTTAGTTAATATAGTATAGATTATAATTTTTCAAATTCTGTCATAAAACCATATAAAAAGCCAAAAATAAGTAGAATAGCTTAGAATCTTATATTTAGCTTAAATAGATTGATGTTTGTGTTTGTTAAGCCTATCATAAGCTATTAGTTATCTGGTATCAAAGTTTTATAAGCTAGAATTCATTTCATAAGCTCAATCAAATTCTGTCATATCAGTAAAGGAGTGTTTGGATTAGTCTTATTTGACCTCAAAAAGTCAAAGATATTTGTAGGTTTTTGGGTGGGGGGGGTGGGGGTGTGTGTTGGGGGGGGGGGGGGGGGGGGGAGGGGGGGGGGGTGTGTTGTGTTGGGGGGGGGGGGGGGTTTTGTGGGGGGGTGTGTTTGTTGTGTGGTGGTTTTGGGTTGGGGGTGGTATCGTTACTTCACTAAATGTTCATATTTGATCTAAATTTAAAAAAGGTTTAAAGGTTAGTTTTGAGGTTTAAGCATCTTGAGGCTTAATTCTTTTAGTCTTTGCACCAGGGGAATTTTCCTAGAGATTTCACTTGTGAAAATTTGAACCAAACCATCTAAGGCTTGGTTCTTGCTTGATTAGAGTTTAGATACACTCAATAAGAGTGTGTAGTGCAGGTTTAGCCTCATTAGGTGCCTGCATTTGTGCTTGGTTTTAAATTGGCCATTTGCATAGCATGGTAACTTACCACTGCTTTATTATTAGATTTCATTCTACTAGGAAACTTAGGTTTAGGTTTTAAAATTCAGTTTGCTCTTAGTTTAGATATAGCTTTAGATAGATTAAGCTTTAGTTTCCATTTTATAGCTCATTTCCTTAGGTGCATTTAGTTTTAAAAGTCATTAAAAAGCCAAAAAGACCAAAAACAGCAGTTTTAAATCTTAGCTTTTAATTTTTAACAATTCCATTTCTCTGAATTCCTATTCTCTGCTTCATTTCTAATCTCTGAAATTCTCTCTACCAAACGTGCCCTAAGTGTTTGTAGCTTAAATATCTTATCATTATTAGCTTATGCACATTATAAGCTGCTTAGAACATCTTTTGGTTTTCAAAATGAGCTTATATTAAAGCTTGTGCAAGCTTATAAGTCCAAACAAGCAAAAGTGAGCTTAAACCCTCACTTACTGTAATAGTGATTTCAAAAGCTCTTAGAGAGCTTATTTCTCATTTTTAGCTTATACCTTTTTCATTAAAAGTGCTTAAAATTGTGTCCTTTATAAGTTCAGCTTTTAGTTTTAAAAAAAATAATAATAAAACAATTGGCAAAAAAGGGTGTCTGCCAACCTCAAACCCAAGACCTCTAGTATACAAGCCCAAGTGTTAACCAAGTGTGCTACATTAGCTCATCCGTCTACTTCTCTTTTCATATTGTTATTATGCACGTTTTCTTTTCTTTTTCTTAACATAAGCCATAGCATATAAGCTTAATTATCCAGCTTATTAGATAAGCTTGGTAAGTTTTCTTATTTTTCCTTTGAACTTTGTTGCATTTAGGACTTTTCTTGAAATTTTCACATTTTTCCCTTTATTTTATTAATTTCTAGGAATTTTCATAGAGTTAAAATTTAAAAAATCAATAAAAAATACAAAAATAATTTTAAAAATACAAAAAATAGTTTTTAGCATTAGATTAAATACTTTCAGGTTTACATTCAGAAAAATCATTTTCAACACTTTTAGATTTTAATTTTCATTTTTGAACTTTTAATTTTAAGTTTAAAAATAGTTTTTTAATTTTAAAAATAGTTAAAAATAGTTTTCTGAGTTTTTATGTTATTTTAGACTTTTCTAAGTTTAAAAATCATTTTTCTAAATTTTTAGGACTTAATTTGCTTTTTTTTAGGATTTAATTAGATTAAAATAGTTTTTAATTCATAATAAATTCAAAAATAATCAAAAAAATGTTTTTCCTTTTCTTAAAATTTTCTTTTGTCCTAATTTAGGTTTAGAAATTTAGTTTGCATTTTTAGGAGTTAATTCTAGCGTATTTGCTTATTTGTCGTGTTTTATTTGTTCCCATTAATTAGTCTAAGTGTTTAATTGCTTTTAATTGTTCATTTTAATTGTTGCTTTTATTTAGTAGTTATAGACACTCAAAAAAATATCTTTCCTCTCATTCAAATCATAATCCAAGCTAAAGTAAGGTTTCAATTTCACAAGTCGTTGGGGAAACGACCCGGGTGATCATTCTTCCCGGTTAAATATACGTATTATATATTATATATATCTTTTAGAGTGAGCTTTTCTTAAAGGAGACTTTAGGAAAGTTCTTAATTGCTCTTTTGGAATATTAATAGTATATTTTATTGCGTATAGAAACTAGCAATCAGTTTTTGGCGCCGTTGCCGGAGACTTGTGTTAAAGATTCCGTCGTTTACGTTTGTTGATTTTGGTTTGAAGATCCTTTCGTCCTCGAAAGTATCATTTTTGTTAAATATTTCAAAAAAAAATCCAAAAAAAAAATTAAAAAATATAAAAAGTAAAAAATACTTTTCTTTTCTTTTTACTATAGTTATCATATAAAAATAATATATAAAAAAAAAAAAAAAAAAATTGTCTTTAAAAAAATAAAAAAAATAAAATACACAAAGTTGGTAAAAGAACACCAACAAATAATACCTTCAATTGAGGTTTTATTATAAATAAGTTCCGGTGAACTTGCAAAGTTCCCAAATCGAACAAAAGATTTAAAAACTTGCCATTTGTGTCACTTATGAAATACGGCTCACCTTAAGAAGCAATTTTTAAGAGCTACCGTGAAGTAAGTTGATTATTTGGTTTAAGTTGTCTCTCGTTTTGTCTGTAAATAAAATATGTTGTTTAAAATTGAAAAACCAAAAATAATCTCCTTAAACCTCTTTTTCGCATCTTTCTTTATTTTTAATTCTTATGGCGTCTCATCGTTTGAAACCCCTCTTTCGATTAAGGAATGCTCGTCTTGTGGAAGTTTGTACACTAGAGAATGTTGTTCAATAGGAAGTCTTGAAAACAAGATTCTTGTTCCCGAACCCGACTCTTCTCCGTGTTGTGCAAAGTGTGGAACCCCGGTTGATGGTTCGTATTGTTGTGGATGTGCTCTTTTACAAAAGGAATTCGAGGAAGATTTGCTTACATATTGTGTTGAAAATGGAATTTTCCAAGACTCTCAAGATACTTTCGAATCATCCGATGACAATACCAACGTTATTAATGCTCTTCAAGAGCCAATCGTTGTCAATCAAGACCCCGGTGTAAAGTCTTCGCAAGGTCCTCCACTTATTAACCAAAATTGTTGTTACGAGTGCGGTGATTCATTAGATGGAATTTTTTGTCAACAATGCATTTGCAAGTTTTGTGGGAAAGGTGCTCATTACGGTTATAATTGTCCACCAAAAGTTCCGATTATCTCTAATCCAGAACAATGCAATCAAACCATTAATGAGCTCCCACAGACTTTGCCAAGTGTTCATCCGACATGCAATTCTGGAGATAAGAATTCATTCACTTATGATTCCAAACCTAATTCTTTCAATGATTCTCCAAGTATTCTCACCCACCCTCCACAACTCCAGTTTGAGACTTACTTGTGTGAGTTATGTGGAAATAATGCTCATTATGGTTATGATTGTTCACCACAGTTCCCGTTTGTCTATGAACAGGAGCCGTGTTACAATCAAAACTTTAATGATAATTATTTTCCACAAAATTCTCAAAGTTCTTCTCAACAATATCTTTGTTGTGCAAATTGCGGGGGTCCTCATGCAACTTTTCAATGTCAACCAATGAATGAAGAATATTATGAGCAAAATTCTTGCTATGATTCTAATTCTTTTGGTTTTGACCAATTTCAACTCCCACAATATACCGTCAATCATCCAATCTTCAATGCTCAAAATGAGTTTCTCAATTCTCAAAACAAGCTTATAGAGCAAATGACATCCATATGTGATATGGTTGGTCAAATTATGCAAAAGAAGGAAGAAGAAAGGCGAATTGTGGAAGAGCAAGCGGCTAAAGAGGATATGAGTATCGAGGAAATGAGGCATGAGCAGCAATTGGTTGATTACAAAATTAAAGATATCACGAATGATTTGGGTTATAAAAGATTTCGAGGCGAGAAGATTGATGAAGAATACGAGAGAGATTGTGAGATTAGAATTCGAAAACTTAAGCAAGATTTTAATGAATGGGGCAGCGAAGTTCGAAAAAAGGAGCAAGCTTACAATGAAGAACAGTATTCTGCTGCCCGTCGTCGCATGCTTTCTATTCCTTTTGTCGACGAGGATGATTATATTCCTTTAGGAGATATTATTGCTCGATATTCTACGTCTAAAGCAATCACACCCGACTTACCGATCGAGGAGCCCGATAACTCTCTAAATATGGGAGACGAGCATCTTGACACTACTTCTAGTATTGAGAACCTTGTCCCAATCCCAAGTAAGTTCGAGTGTATTTTTGACGATACGAGTGATGTGCCTAATTGTGATAATAATCGTATTAATGTTGAGTCCGATCTTGTGAAATCTTTGATTAACCGTGATAATTTGATTGTTCATTCTTCTAAGATCGACCCTATTCTCGAAGAGTTCGCCGGTGAACTTGCTCATATTGCTCCAATTCTACTAGGAATTGTTGAAGCCGATTTTGATCCAAATGATGATACTTTGAGTGAGGACGATTCTTTTGAGAATATCGAGTACGTTGATGCATCACCTTCCTATATCGAGCTCGTTAGCTTAAAGAAGGTTAATGATGTCGATCAAGAAGAGAAAGAGTTTGATTTAGAAGATATTCTTCAAATCCAAGACGTTAACCTTCGTGAGAGACTGTTGAAAATAAGTCATCTTATTTCTAATATCGAATCTTTAAAAGATAAACCCACTCCAGATCGTGTGTTCAAGTCTCCTTCTCCATTTCCTATCCCTGTCGCAGATAGTGATTCATTCTTATAGGAGTCCGATACTTCTCTTTCCCATTCAGGTAATTCTTTACCCGAATTTGAGTCTTTTAGCGATCATATGGAAGAGACGAGAAGTGGCAGTACCACTACTCATGGTAATAGCTCTCTTCCCGAGTATGATTCGTTTCCTTTTGAGATTAAGCCCGTTCAGGGAGGGTTGACTAGTGTTGTTATTTCTAATCATTCAAATGACCCTCTTTTAGAACTTCCAGAGTTTGAATCATTTCATTTCGATCCGTCATTTCTTCGACCTCCTCCGAAACCATCGGATGTTTGTTTAGATTTTAAGTCCAATATGGTCATGAGGAATAATGAAGATTTTAACCAAAGGGAAATTGTTTTATCCTTAAATGATGAAGATGTCAATACCTTCACATTTGTCATTTGGACTTTTCTTCCATTTTTCACCTACCCCAAGGATTCTCCTGTTATTCTCTCTTTTGGGAGTGAAGACACCATTTTTGACCCTGGCATCTCTACTTTTCATTTTTCTTTTAAGCCGGTTCCATTTGCTCTTCCTAAGGACAAATGAATTCAGGGATCGAGTCGAGCTTGCGACTCGGTGAACAAAAATAAGCTGCTTCGTGGGAGTTCACCTCATGCTTATCCATTTTATTTCTTCTAAATAATGTGTTGTGATGTGTTGAGGCTAGTCTTTTCTGTTAGGAAAATATTGTAAACAGACTTAATACTGTTAGTATTAAAGTTAAGTCTGTTAGTTATAGTTAGTACTGATAGCTGAATAGTTAGTACTGTTAGTATAGAAGTTAAGTCTGGTAGAGCAAGTTAAGTCTGCCAGCTTTAACTTAAGTCTGGCAGTATTAAAGTTAATACTGCTTGGTCAGACAGTTAAGTCTGTTTGTAATTTTAGTAATAGTTATCAATTAGCGTTGATTTAGGAAGAGATAAGCATTATCTCTTAACGCGTTTAGGGTTCCTTAAGTCTATAAAAGGAACATAGAATAGTATTGTAAACATATGAGTTGATTGAGAATTTACAATCAAATAGTAATAGTAATAGCAAGTTTGATAATTGTTCTTGTGTTCATCTTGGTATAGATATTGATATTCCGCGTCAATATTTATATTCACAGTTATTGTCTCTCATAGTATCTTTGGATTTATTCAAAGGACTATAAGTCGTTTAAGGCTCATTTAGATCCTGTTTATAGGACCTACAAACGTGAAACATAGAATGTTGCAAAACGTTGATCCATGGTTGAAATTCAAAAGAGCACATACACCTTAAGATATAAATTGTCGGGAGTCTATGTCTGCAAACGATAATTTTTCTCTTCCATGATGATGAGCAACTTTATCGTCATTGATGATGCTTATTTGAATGGTTCTGTACCAACTTCCAACAAAGGAGATGCTCCTGCAAAACCACCACAAATAATCACCACAATATACACTTTCAAACATCAAACCTGCCTTGTCCTTTAAAAGATGATTATGATACCGTGGGCTAATGAGATGGAACATTATCTTGAGTATATAGATAATGAGGTCTGGAAAGTGATTCAGAATGGGAACTCAAAGAAGCGAGTCACCAAAGGTAAGGATGGTGTATACAGGGTTCTTCCTCCAACCACACAGGAAGAACAGGTTGCTGATGAGAAAGAAAGGAAAGCAAGAACACTACTGCTAATGGCTGTTCCAAAAGATCATCTCAGGCATTTTTCATGGCATGGATTAATGCCAAAGAGACTCCTGGGCATGCCATCAAGACAAGGTTTGGTGGTAATGCGAACTCGAAGAAAATGCAAAAAGCTGTTTTAAAACAACAGTTTGAGGCATTTACTATCTCTACTAAGGAAAGCTTGGAGAAAGGGTATGATAGGTTTCAAAAACTACTATCACAGTTGGATGCCCTTGGTGCTAGTGTGTCAGATGAAGATGCAAATCACAAGTTTTTGAGGTCCCTTCCTCCTGCGTGGGACAGTTTAGCCATGACAATGAGAACGAAGAAGAATATTGACACACTGTCAATAGATGATTTATACAATAATCTGAGTGTCTTTGAACAAGACATCCAAAAGACATCATCTTCTTCCCTAACATCTGATAATGTGGCTTTTCTATCACAAGCTAAAGCCTCTTCAAGCAAGCATAAGTCAAGCCACAACTCAGGAAGTTATAGTTCTCATTTAATAGAGTTACGTTCCTCTTCCAAAGCAACACCAACGGCTACTCCTGGTCTTGCTGATGAAGTTATCCATTCTTTTCTAGCCATAAATGCTGAAAATTGATGATCTGGATTTGGAAGAGATGGATATCAATTGGCAGATTGCTATGACTGCCATAAAGATTAAGAAGTTCTTACCAAGACGACAGGTTAGAAGGCCAAAGAGTGGATGGAAAAAATGCCATGTGGCATTTGATAAGAGAAAAGTTGAGTGTTTCAATTGCCACAATACTGGGCATTTTGCCAGGGAGTGCAAGTTTAAAGGTTCAAAAGAAGGTAGCAGGCAGGAAGCAAGTAGAGGTCAAGATTTCAAGCCGGTGAGAACTGAAAAGGAAGCCTTGATGACTATTGATGAAGGTCAAATCAATTGGGTAGAGCAGACTACAGATGAGGAACTCAATCATGCTCTAATGGCTTTCACTGTGAATAATGAGGTATCAATGTGTTCTAAATTGTGTTTAGATTCATTTAATGCTCTTCAAGCTAAGTATGATGAATTGCAATCTGAATTTGGTGACCAAGAAGCTGCCTTAGTTGCCCATAGTAGCTGTTAAGAAGTTAAGGAATTCAGCTTTAAAGGCCTCCCACAAACAGCAGTCTTCCTTAAATGAAAAAATTAAATTTTCAGCTAATCAAAATTTTGAAAAAGATGAAAAGCTGAAAGAAAGTTATACGAAGATAGGAATGAAAAGCTGTCAAAGACAAAGATGCTTTACAAAAAAATGTTGATTCTTGGTTTTGCTATCTTCTAAAACTCTTTGGAAGATTATCTGATTGTGGATGAGCTCAACTGTTAAGCTAGGTTTAGGACATAGCATAAAGTCAAATGCTGAGGTCCTAGGATATGAGGAAGAGATGAGTAGAGGTATTTTTGTTCTTAGGGAAACAGATGAAGGATATTATGATATCCCACTTTACAGCAGATTCAAACAGGTAGAATACAAAGGTGTCCCCCCTCCTCTTAGTGGTGATTATACCCCTAGGGCACAGGAGGACATAGATGATTCTTTGTTATGTGTATGGTAAACTTGGACCTCAACCTCAATCTCTAGTCCTACATGTGTCTACTGCAGCTTACTTTGTTTTCTCAATTGTCCATCTAATGACAGTAAATGAAGAGCTTGGAGTTTCCATTCCCTTTTTTCTGTAGTTGTGTCTGATGCAAGTTCCACTCATTACTCAATCTGTCCATCTAATGACAGTGATGGGGAGCTAGGAACTGTAACTGACCATTCAGTCAATGATGACTCTATCCCTATACCTTCTAGTGAGCAGGTTTCCATTTCCACCCAAAAGACTCAATCACAAGTGCCTACACCCCCACAAACAGTTGACCCTAGTTGTGCACAGCATGTAAAAACTCCTAGCAACCAATTAGGACACCAGTGACTCCCTCACCTATTCCTTCATATCAAAAGAAGAATTGGAATCAAAGAATTGGAAAGAGAAATTAGGTGCAGGATATTCTTTTGAAGAAAAACATGTTTTGTACTGTGGAAGTCTTAGTCACTTGATTAAGAATTGTGACTATTATGAGAAAAAAGATGGCAAGAGGAGCTGCTTTTTAAGCTAGCACAGGGTGGTTCATGCTAATGTTAGGCAAGCTAACCAGCCTGGACTAAACTCTCACAGGGTGAATAAAGCAAATCAATTCACTTCGTGACCTGTACATCTAAACAACATTAGACCCCCAACCTTTCGTACTGGCTTAGCAACACTATTAAAACTGGTAGGGTAAATGCTTAATACTGGTCATGGAAATGTTAGTTCTGTTAGTTCTGCTGGCACTCAATTTAAGTCTGGTGCTTCTAGATTTAATACTGGCAAGCAACATGTTAATTCTGGTAGAATGTATGTTTAATTCTGGCACTCAAAATAAGGTCTGGTGGTTCTCGAGTTAATACTGGCAAACAAAAATGTTTATTACTGCTAGAGTAAATAGACTAGTATTATCCAACCAGACTTCTCTGGTGAATCTTAAAAAGTCCAAAGAGAAATGTTTTTCAAAACAAGTTCACCTGTTATAGACCCTTTTCAAGGGAATACAACATACAACGTCAAATTTATATGCTGTCAAGGGCAACAAAAAGGGTACTGCTGTTTAAGACCTCAGCAGGTTGTGTTGGAAGAAAACACAACACACACTCCAAATGACCATTAGTGGACAACCCCTAGTTCATATGTTCATGTTTCTCAAGGTCCACAAGGCAGACCCAAGCCTGTGAAGGCATGGGTCTCCCAAAAGAAGAAACTAATTCTTTTTGATTGTGCAGGATCATCCAATGAAGCATCATGGAAGCATAGAGGTATTTTGATTGTAGATGTTCCTGGGCACATGTACTGGTAAACAGGGCCTCCATCTTGAAGATTATCAAGAACTCTCTTAAAGTGGGATCTGTTACTTTTGGAGGAAGTAAAGGAAGTATCAGTGGAAAAGGTTAACATTTTGATTAGGGAAATTTTAGTTTTTGATGATGTGCTTTTGTGGGAAAGAACTTGGACATTTTAATTTGTTCTCCATATCTCAGATATGTGATAAAAAACTTAATTTTACTTTTTTACTGAAAAAAGAGTGTTTATGTGGTTGCTCTGAATTCAAGATTGCTGATGAAGAAATCAGGTTTTTGCTTAAAGTTCTAGGCAACACAACATGTATCCTTTTGATATGAAAAAATGTTGATTCTTCAAAGGATACACTTGTTTTTAGCAAAAGCCTCATCTAATGAAGCTACAATTGTGGCAAGCGAGTTAGGTCACCTCAATTTCAAAAACTTAAAAAAACTTCAACTGTAAAGGTAATCTAGTTAGAGGGATTTACCTTCCAAGAGTTCTCAAAAATGACCACACTTGTGTTGCTTGTCAGAAGGGAAAGCAACACAAGGCCTCCTGTAAGGCCAAGATTGATAGATATGTGACCCACCCATTACATACCTTGCATATGGATTTATTTGGACCAACTTCTGTGAGGAGTATCAACCATGCAAGTTACTGTCTAGTGATTACTGATGACTGTTCAAGGTTTTGTTGGGTTTTCTTTCTAGCCAAAAAGGATGAGACAAGTGGCATCCTTAAGACTTTTATAAGACAGATAGAAAACCAACTTAATCAAAAAGTAAAAATCATTAGATCAGATAATGGGACAGAATTTAAAAACAGGGTTATGCTTGAGTTCTGTGGGGAAAAGGGTATAAAACAGGAGTTTAGTAATGCAAGAACTCCTCAGCAAAATGGGGTTGCTGAGAGAATGAATAGGACCCTAATAGAGGCTGCTAGGACTATGCTAGCTGACTCACACTTACCTACCACTTTTTGGGCAGAAGCAGTTAATACTGCTTGCTATACCTTCAACAGGGTAAGAGTGACCAAGCCTCAAAACAAAACTCCTTATGAGCTTTTGTTTGGCCACAAACCAATCCTTAGCTACATAAGACCATTTGTGGTGCCTACTTGTTACATTCTCAACACTTCTAGCCCACTAGGAAAGTTTGATGGAAAGTCTGATGAGGGTTTTCTTGTTGGTTACTCTGTGAACAGTAAAGCCTTTAGGGTTTATAACTTAGTAACCAAGAGAGTTGAAGTAAACCTTCATGTCAACTTTCTTGAGGAAAAACCCAATGTGCAGGGATTAGGCCATAGGTGGATGTTTGACTTAGACTATCTTACAGACTCTATGAACTATATACCTGTCTCTTTGCAAAATCAAGCTAACCCTGCAGGTTCAAAGGAAGTCATTCATATTGATGTGCAAACTGAGGAGGATGCAGACCTAATGGTGGTTTCTTCTACATCTCTTTCTGAAAAGATTGCTACAAAGAAGACTCACTCCCCGAGGCAGCCATCTTCTACACCAATATCCAAGTCTGCTGATGACATTATGACTTTTAGAAAAGAATTGGATGCTCTTGCTTTGAAGCACTTAGGACCAGTACCTACAACAGTACCTACCAGTACTAATCCTGTTAATACTGGTAGTTCTAACCTTAATACTGCTTTTGAGGAGGTTAATACTGGCAATACTGAAGCTATCTCTCCTAGTGCTGATCATGAAGAAGAGGTCTTCTCTGATGCAGATGATGATGAAATGCCTGAAATAAGGATTTATGATAAATCTAGTGAAGGTATTTTTGAGAAACGGCTTCTTATAGTGATGATGGGAAATATTTCTGATTTCAACAAATCTACCAATGAGTGTAGATGTTCCAACAAATCCTACTCTAAGGATTTCACAATGCTCATCCTCAAAGTCAATTCCTTGGAGATCCCATACACTTGTTCAGACATAGATGCATCTCTCAAGAAAGAAAACTCATGAGGTCATGCTCTAGTGTGTTACTACAAGCCACACCAAAGAAAGCAATCATAAAGATCAACAAACATTGTCTTTTTGATGTTTTTTATCTCAATGTGAAACCCAACGGAAAGTCATCAGAAGCCCTTGAAGATAGAAGTTGGGTTGAAGCTCATGCACAAGAAGGAAACTGTTTTGGCAGTTCAAGCTTCAACAAGTATGGGTTTTGGTTGATTTACCCAATGGTGCTAAGGTGATAGGTACTAAATGGGTATACAGGAACAAAAAGGATGAGAGGGGAGTAGTTGTCAGAAACAAAGCAAGGCTGGTGGCTCAAGGTCATAGACAAGAAGAAGGGATTGACTATGATGAGGTTTTTGCACCTGTAGCAAGAATTGAAGCTATCAGGTTGTTTTTGGCCTTTGCCTCATTTATGGGGTTCATAGTCTATCAAATGGATGTTAAAAGTGCTTTTCTGTATGGCACTATTGATGAAGAGGTCTATGTCTCACAACCTCCTGGTTTTGTTGATCCTGATCATCCTACAAAGGTTTATAAGGTGGTTAAAGCTTTGTATGGATTGCACCAAGCCCCTAGAGCTTGGTATGCTACTTTGTCAACATTCCTAGAGAGGCATGGATACAAGAGGGGCACCATTGACAAGACTTTATTCATTAGAAGAAACAAAAAGGATATCATGTTGGTTCAAGTGTATGTTGATGATATCATTTTTGGGTCTACAAACAAGTCTTGGTGTGATGAGTTTGAAGCTTTGATGCAAAGCAGATTTCAAATGAGTTCCATGGGTGAACTTACATTCTTTTTAGGTCTACAAGTCAAGCAGAACAAGGAAGGCATCTTCATCTCTCAAGACAAGTATGTAGCTGAGATACTCAAGAAATTTGATCTTGTGCATGTCAAAGCTGCCATCACTCCCATGGAGACCAAGTTGCCTTTGACAAAGGATGAGGAAGCTTTTGATGTAGATGTACACTTGTACAGATCTATGATAGGTTCCCTCATGTACTTAACTGCTTCTAGACCTGATATTATGTATGCAGTATGTGTTTGTTCACGTTTTCAGGTAACTCCAAAGACTTCTCATCTCAATGCTGTCAAGAGGATCTTCAAGTACCTCAAGGGCAAACCAAACTTGGGATTATGGTATCCTAGGGACTCTCCCCTTGATTTGGAAGCATTCTCTGATAGTGACTATGGTGGTTCCAACCTTGACAGGAAATCCACAACAGGTGGTTGTCAATTTCTTGGTCAAAGAACTCATTTACCTGGCATTGCCAAGAAACAGACCATTGTAGCCACGTCAACAACTGAAGCTGAATATGTAGCTGCTGCAAATTGCTGTGGACAAGTGTTGTGGGTTCAGAATCAATTGTTGGACTATGGTTTCAACTTCATGAATACCAAAATCCACATTGATAATGAAAGCACAATCTGCATTTGAGAAATCCAGTCTATCAATTCTAAGACAAACACATTGAGATTCGTCACCCATTTCATCAGGGATGTTATGTGAACGAGCTCATAAGTGTGGAGAAAATCCACACAGACTTAAATGTTGCTGACTTGTTGACCAAACCATTTGATGGCCCTCGGTTTAATTACTTGGTGGTTAGCATTGGTATGATCAACCCATAGCAACATTTAAGGGGAGGCTTTGAATGTTATTTGTGTGTTAATTATAGTAAGTAAAGTAATCTTAATTCTGTTAGTTATTCTGTTTAATCCTGGTAGTTATATTCTATTAATACTGGTAGTTAAGTAGGTTTAATTCGGGTAGTTAATTTCTTTTAATCCTGGTAGTTATCTTTCGTTAATACTGGTAGTTAAATACGAGTTAATTCAGGTAGTTCTGTACACACTTTAATTTTCTGGGTCGAAATAGAGTTAATTCAGGTTTGACTTTATTAATTCTGTTTGCACCAAAATTAAGTCTGGTAGTTGTAAATTGTTTAATACTGGTGGCTTTATGTTAATGACTGGTTTCGGGAAATTTGATTTTCTGATTAATCACTGTTTAAATGTAACCGTTAGAGATTTTTACGGCGCAATAGTAGTCCAACAGAGTAGCTATATATAGATAAGTTTGATTTCTCTTTCATACTTTTCTTTTATTGCTATCTCCTTTTCTTTTGCAAAGTTAAAACATTTCCTCTCTAACGAATATAGTCAAGCGTTCTGCTACCAGCATCTACATTATTAATTCACAATAAAAACACAAAATAAAAAACCTAAAAGTACTTAATAAGGGTGTCACATGGACTCATTGAAATATCTGTGACAAAAACAATCAAGTAGGGTTTTACGCAAGCTAACGAAAGTAGTTGCCAGGGTTTGCTGAAGGATAGTGACTTTCTTCGAGGTTCCAACTCAGGTATGCATTAAACTGCTAATCCAATATCTATGATTCTCTTGTGAAACAAATTTTGTGAGTGCTGTTGCAACATTACTAGAGAAGATGGGTCTCTCGAAAGTATTTTTAGTGCAGCAGTTTGATACCAAAAGGGTACATAATCTCTGAGGCGTTCAATTCAGGGATTCAATCAATTAAATCACGCCCACAGGAATTTCGATAGTTACCTAATGATGACCTATTTGTGGGTTAAAAATGGGCCAAATAGGTGTTATCCCCTACTGATGGAACTTTTACCTTTTGGAAAAGTTTCTTTACACCTCAATGGCGATATTTGGTCCACCATCTTTTGCACTGTTTAAGCTCTAAAAGTGGTGGATGGGATCAATTTGGTAGCAATATTGCTACTGCTTTGATCTGTCTATCCACTGGAAGAGTTTATAATTTTTCAAAACTCATTTTTGATGGTATGATGGCCAATTTGAAGAACAAGAAAAAGTTTTTGATGTATCCCCGTTTTCTGCAACTAATTTTAAATATTCAAACAGAAAACAAACACCCTTATCTAGCTGTAAGCCTGACCAAAAAGATTTTTGGAAATATGAAAAGGGGTTTTCAAGGGGCACCAAGACCTTTATTGCCCTCTATGTTGCTGTTGTTCTAACTTATTGCAGGGGCAAGAAAAACATGCAGATCAAAGCTCAAACCCAACCAATACTCCACCTCCACCTATTCCTCAACAACACCAACACCTATCCCAACATTCAAAATCTCACCTCAAACTTTCCAATCACCAACACCACTATCCTATTCCTTACACCTACACCACCACCACCTGAGACTGAACCTTCAAACAGATGAGCACATCTATGAGAGCAATATCTTGTCCACCATCACTTCTCACAACACAGCACATGGCTCCCAAGTCACATGCCATACAGATGATTTGCTTCAAAACCGTTCCCTAAGTTGATTTCACGAATAGGATAGCCTGGAATTGTCTTAAACAAACCAATGCTAACCATGGTGAAAATCAATAGTGAAGCTATTCAAGAAGGTGACGAAGTTGGAAGAAGGGTTACTAAAGAGGAGGAATTTAGTTTTGACAGATTCAGAGGATGAAGAACCTGAGGTTCAAGGGAGGAAAAGTCAAGCTGACCCTCAAGATTCTTTAAAACAAGGATTGGTTACACCTCCTACAACAAAGGCACATGCTTCAGGGGAGGAACAAGAGGAAAGAAAATAAGGCCCAAAACACTCTTGAAGCAGCCAAAACTCTCCAAAAGGTTGCCTCTTTAAAAGTCAGGTCAATTGACAAAAGAAAGGAGGTACAACGAGAAGAAGAGTCTACAGGCCAAGAAAGTAGTCTAAGCTGGGACTTTCAAGAAGATTAAATATGGTGCTAAAAAATTAATACTGCTGGTGAGTTTATTGCTTGTTGTATTGAAGTTAATACTGCTAGTAAAGTTAAATACTGGTAGCTATTTAAACTTAATTGTGTTATCGAAGCAAGACATTACTGCTGGTGAAAAATAAAGACAAAGGGAAGGGAAAAGCTCCGTATGCTCAGATGAAGGAAAACTCCAAAGAAGACAATGGAACAGATCTTACAAGAAGAAGCTAGCCTTGCAGAAGCTATAAGATTGGATTCCTTACAAAGAGAAGAGGAGGCTGAGCAAATACATTTGGATGCTCTTCTAGCACAAAGGATTGCAGAAGAAGAAGAGTTGACTGAGCAACAGAAGAAAAGAAAAGCTCAAGTACAATTTAAGGCTCAACATTATACAAATGAAGATTGACTTGATTAGATAAAACTTGAAAGCCAATGCAGAGTTATCAAAGAGATGCTTGGAAGTGAACTTCAAGGATAAGACTTGCTAAAGGAAATGGGGGGACCTTGGTGAATCAAAGAAAGAAGTTCTTTGCTGAAGAATGAGTCCAACCAAAGCTAAAAGGAAAAGCCATGACCCAAACCAGCTAAAAAAAAACTTACATGATGAACTACTTAAAGAATCAAGGGTCATGGAAGTTAAATCAGCTGAGGAAGTTGAGCTTTGAAGAAGTCAAAGAAGAGTTTGACAAGCTTATAAAACAGATTGACTCTTTTGCTCCAATAAGTTTTGAAGCCACTAAAGATAGCTTGAAAAGATTTTGGGTTGAATGAGCTTCAAACAAAGACTCCAAAGGACTGAAAGAAGACAAAGATGATGAAGCAAAAGATGATGAACCAACAAAGAAGCTTACAAAGAGAAGAAAACAAATAGCCAGAAAAGGTATGCACACAAGTATGGATGAGAATGTTTCTGATGATTCAGATAAGGTTGATGAGCAAGAAGAGACTAACACAGGTACTGAAACTCCTTTGAATCTTGTTCCTGTAGCCATGAAAACACCTAGTGTAGCTACTTATAAGATTTCAAAAAAGGAGTATACCAAATTGTTAGAGAAGATGGAACAGATATAGTATACATTAATTTTGGAGCTATGTTAAAATCTATATCTAGGGATGACCTTATTGAGTTGTACAGGATAGTTATGAATAGATATGGGTTGGATGGGCCTGAGGATAAGTTAGAGAAGGGATTCTGGAAATGTTTAAGAATTATGTTTGACATGAACTCTACAGGCACAGATTCTATATGGAGTGAGATAGAACAGCAAAAGATTGTAAGTTGGAGATACTATGATACTTGTAGGGTACATTGTTTGAACTTAGAATCTATGGATGTTTATTTGTTGTCTGATAGGAAATATCCACTTCCTTTTGAGGTATGTAAAACAATGTTAAAAATGAAGCTTTTGGATGGAAAGATGAATGAAGATTGCTATAGATTGTTTTTGAAAATGATGGGAAAAAACAAGCAGCATTGAAAGTAATAAAAGTGTAGGGTTGAAAGCTAGGATAGAAGTTGGAGAAGGATAAACACTTGGTGAAGGTGCTATGCCTAACTCAACAAATGGTTATCAGTTCACCATGTCTAAACCAACATAAGGATGGCTAGTCCAAGAGCAAACGGCTCTGTAAACGACTTCTCAAAATCCGTTCTTTGGTTGGACAAATTGCAAATAAGTTGTCATGGTTTTTCATTTCTTTTACTTTAAACTCACATATTCTGTTAAAGTGAAGAGGTTGGCTAGCCCACAAGTTTATGGCTTGTGTGTAAAGGCTGTGGAAAAACCATAACTAGTCCATAAGATTAGGCGTTATGGTAAAGGTCATGCAACATCCATATTAGATGGTGACACTTTACCAAAGTGTATGGTTCTATCAACTCACAAGTTTTATGTACAAAGAGTTGACATGGTTCTCAATCACCATGGAATTTTACCTTTTCTAGGTTGCCAAAGGACTTGGACTAGCCCTGAGCACAAACGGCTAAGGTAAAGGCATTATCTAAATCCGTTGATGGGCTGTAATGGTTTGCCAAAAACCAAATGGTTATTCAAACTCACCAATGTTTCATGTACTGAGAGTTGAATTGGTTTTAGTTGACCATTGGACTACAACCTTTCTGGTGGCCAAAGAACTGACTACTCCAGAGTTAATGGCTAACTGGTAAAGAGACATCAAATCCATTTACATTTTCAATGATTCACCTCTCACAGGAGTTAACACACCTGGAAGTGATGGGAATAGACTAAAACTTTATGATTTGATGTACAAAAATGTCTAAGGTGTGCTTGAAAAATGCGTTTAAAGATTAGTTTTGTGTCAAGATTTGAAGACATAAAGACTTATTATTTTGAAGACAGAAGTTTAATACAATCCTCGATAGCCCAAGGTGAAGCTTACAGTATTTAAAGATCAAGACTGCTTTAAAGGAACTTGAAGTTCATGAATGAAGATCAAGTTAGGGGAGGATTGTTAGGAAAATATTGTAAACAGACTTAATACTGGTAGATATTAAGTTAAGAGTCTGTTAGTATATAGTTAGTACTGATAGAAAATAAGTTAGTACTTTCTGTATAGAAGTTAAGTATGGTAGATGAGATAACCACCTCCTTAACTGATTCCTCAATCTTTCGGTCAATCTCCTGTGATTCAATAAACTCCACCGTCTGCTCTCTGATCATTTTGGGCCAGTCCATAGTTTCCACCTTATGGATTCGGTTCCCTTGCTTGTCTAGCCTTGTCTCTAGGGCTTGATTTTCCTCCGCCAAGTTTGCTATGTGTTGTTCGAGTTCGCCCATGCGCTTAATGAGAATGGAATCTGATGAACCTTGTTGAGGTTGAGGTGGTAGTGGAAGAGTTGTTGTTGTTGTTGTTGTTGGTGCTGCAGTTGTGGTTGTGGTGGTTGGTAGAGGCCAATGAACATTGGGTGAATCAGGTCTAGTCACGAGATCGATCACCGGGGATGTCATAGGAGGGATGATAGAGGTGTCTTGCTGAATAGTGACGGACACCATTGATTCAGCCTCAGTGTCTGCTGTTGTCTTCTCATTATCGGCCTCAGACGGTTTGTCATTCAAGAATTGATCACCAAAGCTGAAGTCTTTGGCGAGATGTTGTAGAGAAGACAACGTCCCTGTAGAGCTGACAGGTTCCTCTGGTATCACCTGTTCATCAACTGTTAGCTTTAGATTCTCCTGTACATCAGGGTATGCCGCGGCCGTAAACCCTTCATCCATATGCTCAGGTTGTGGTTGACTGGAGGGATCAGTGATCTCAACATCCGAGTGTTCAAGGTTTGGTCCAGCGAGAACACAAGGAGTTGGTAATGGTAGGGATTCAGCAACATCATCAGGGTTTGGTCCAGCCTGGCCTTCATCTCGTGTACCAGGGTCTGATCCAGCCTGGCCTTCATCTTGAGCCCCACTTCTAACCACTGAAGGCATTTCTTCATCAGACTCCGTATCACTGCCATATAATCCAAGTTCGGCATATAAGGAAGTAGAGTCTTCACGACCTGCTGTTTCAGTTGGAACGTGAGAACGTCTCTGAAATATGTATTGTTCAGCCGAGCTCTTCTTCTTTGGAGTTTGAAGGTTGAGGAGAACTTGGGCCGCTTGTTCCTCACCTACTTTCTCTTTCCCCTTCCCTGGCACCTCTGGTAGTGGTTGAAATTTCCCAGTGTCAGTTTCCCTGATAACCACCGGAGGGAGAGGACCCCTTTGAGTTGGGTATGCATCTGTTAAGCTCTCTTGCAAAACCTTTTGCAGTATCGCCTCCTCTGTGTCTTCAAGGCTGGGTTTAGCAGCAGGAACCCCTTCATCAACGAATTCATCTACCAACTGCTTAGAACTCTTTACAGTTCTCTTCTTAACCACTTTCCCTGCCTTAGCACGTTTGGCTAGTGGTTGGGCCTCAGACGATTCTGACACCGGCTTGCGCTTCTTCTCCTTAGGTTTGGCCGGTGCAGGTTTAGACGCCTTGGCTTTAGATTTGACGGTTGGTTGCTCAGTTGCCTTTGGTTTTGCTTGTTTGGTAGGCTTGGCTGGCTTTGGTGCAGGAGATTCAGGATCACTTAATTCCTCACCAGCTATGTACCGTTGATGCTTTGCAACTTTTTCCAGATAAGCATCATAGTAGTCTGCTCCTCGAATGACCTCATTGATGAGTTCATTCGGTATTGTCATCCCAAAGACTTCTCGTTTGCTTCCCTTAGCACTGAACTTGAGATGACCTAGTACAGGTTCCTCAGTAGGCAAATGTAGTGGAGAGTTGGGTCTTGGATGGAAGTTGTGCAGCCGTTGCAGGTGAAATATGATCAACTTTGTGAACCTGATTGTAACATCCGAGAATTTTCGAATTTTTGAATGACTATTTCAATCGTTGACTTTTAGTGTCTGGCTTGACTTATAAGA